>JAPMUY010002719.1:0-22910 GCA_026901105.3 Galaxias olidus | reverse complement strand
AGATACACCTGGCCAACTTTATTGACCTGGGGGCTGCTCAGCGTTGGGGCGTTCCGCTGCGTCTCCTCCCCGTGCCTCTTCCTGTGCTGGCCTTGGATGGGCGGCCTCTGGGGGCGGGGGCGGTCACCCACGTGACGGTTCCGTTGCGGCTGGCCATCGGGGGCGACCATGTGGAGCACATCCAGCTGCACGTGATCCCGTCTCCTGGGGTTCCCCTGGTCCTTGGGCACCCTTGGTTGACGTTCCATAACCCCCGACTGGACTTGGCGTTTGGCTCCGTGGTGGGCTGGGGTTCGGCCTGTGCCCTGTCCTGCCATCCACTCCGACTCCCTTCCGGGGGGCCCGGAGACTGTGGGCCGGTGTGGGGTTCCACCCTGTGTTCCGGGTCCACAGCTTCCCTCTGGATGTGGTCAGCGACAGGGGGTCACAGTTCACCTCCGGGTTCTGGTCGGCCTTTATGTAAGCTGGTGGAGGCGTCGGTGAGCATGTCATCTGGTTTCACCCTCAGAGCAACGGCCAGACCGAGAGGGTGAACCAGGACCTGGAGGCTACCCTGCGCTGCCTGGCCTCGGCTCACCCCAGCACCTGGAGTCTGCATCTCATCTGGGCCGAGTACGCCCACAACACCCTCCTCCACTCCCTCAGTTAGGGATGTCGCCGAGTTCCAGTATGGGACGTTTCCACCGCTCTTCCCGGAGCAGGAAGAGACTGTGGGGGTCCCGTCAGCGGCTGCCTTGGTCCGTCGTTGCCGGCGGGCTTGGTGCCGGGCTCGCCGGGTCCTCATCAAGACGTCCAGGCTAATCGGCGACGTCGGGAGGACCCTGTTTACCGCCCGGGTCAGCGTGTCTGGCTATCAACCCGGAATCTGACAGCGTTATTGAAAGTGTATAATGACCTGCTCCTCACTGTCGACTGGAGATGGTGCCATTTTAGTTCTTCTTGACCTCAGTGCTGCTTTTGACAGAGGATCATACTATTCTTATTGACCGCCTTGAGCAAGAGCTTGGCATAATGGTGTCCCCCAAGGTTCAGTACTCGGTCCCCTGCTCTTCATACTTTACATGCTTCCGCTTGGTCAGATCCTCCGCCAACATGGCCTTCACTACCATTGCTAAGCCGACACACAGCTCTACCTCTCCACCAAGACCATCACTGCAGCCTCCCATTCCACCCTTACCACCTGCCTAACAGACGTTAAAACATGGATGCAAAACAACTTTCTCAAATTGAACTGCAATAAATCGGAAATGATCATTGGCCCAAACTCCCTCACCCGCTCCTTACAGGATTTCTCCCTCAACATAGACGGTTCCCCTCCAGTCATCTCCGCAACCTCGGAATCATCCTGGACCCTACCCTCTCATTCCTCCCCCACGTTAACAACATCACAAAAATAGCCTTTTTCCACCTCAGGAACATTGCCCGTCTCCGTCCTTTCCTTTCACTCGCCACCGCTGAAACACTGATACACGCATTTATCTTCTCAAGACTCAACTACTGCAATAGCATTCTAGATGAGAGTCAACACCTCCAAGTCTGAGGCCATGGTTCTTTGCCGGAAAACGGTGGAGTTCTCTTTCCGGGTTGGAAGTGAGTTGCTGCCCGAAGCGAGGGAGTTCAAGTATCTCGGGTTCTAGTTTACGAGTGAGGGAAAAATGGAGCGTGAGATTGACAGGCGGATTGGTGCAGCATCAGCAGTAATGCAGGCGTTGTACCGGACCGTTGTGGTGAAGAAGGAGCTGAGCCGAAAGGCGAAACCCGCGATTCACCAGTCGGTCTACGTTCCAACCCTCACCTATGGTCACGAGTTTTGGGTAGTGACTGAAAGAATAAGATTGCGAGTACAAGCGGCTGAAATGTGTTTCCTCCGTAGGGTGGCTGGGCTCAGCCTTAAGGATAGGGTAAAGAGCTCGGTCATCCGGAGGGAGCTTGGAGTAGAGCCGCTGCTCCTTCGTGTCGAAAGGAACCAGATGAGGTGGTTTGGGCATCTGATTAGGATGCCTCCTGGGCGCCTCCCGTTGGAGGTTTTCCGGGCACGCCCTAGTGGTAGGAGACCCCGGGGTAGACCGAGAACACGCTGGCGAGATTTCCTCCAGGAGGATCTGGAAAGCGTTGCTGGGGACAGGGACGGCTGGAATACCCTGCAGAGCCTGCTGCCACCGCGACCCGGCCCCGGATAAGCGGCGGAAAATGGATGGATGAATGGACCCTACTTAACTATAGCATAGCCTTTAGCCTACCCTAATTAGTCCTTTAGCATAACCTAATTAACTCTGTTCAGAATCCGGTCCTATAGCACACCCTAATTAACTCTGTTTAGAATCCGGTCTTATAGCCTACCCTAAACTCTGTTTAGAATCTGGTCCTTCTCTTCTACTGATATGCTGTCCTTTTATTTACTTATACTTAGAACTTCTGTTGCTGTCTGTCAGTTCTCCCTGTTTCTGTTTAATTGTTTAGTTTTGTCATGTTTTCTATGTAAATGTTGTGACTTGTCTGTGGCTGTCAGAAAAGCACAATATAAATATAATGAGTGATTATTCTATTCAGAATCAGAATCAGAATCAGAAATCCTTTATTCGTCTCACAGCGGAGAAATTTACATTGTTACAGCAGAAAAAGCGGACAGTGCAGATAAAAGGTAAATCAAACATTAAATAAAGAGGCAAGCACACGTAATAAGATCACATCAAATAAATACACATCCATGGTAAAAGTAGCAGCATTATAAAAACAATATTAAGCTGTAAAGTGTATAAATATATGTATTGCACAAGTATTGTCTTTGCACAACAGTGAGGTTATAATTCGTATGGTGGTCTACCAGGGGCCGTGGTGGTTGTACAGTCTGACCGCTGCAGGAAGGAAGGACCTGCGGTATCTCTCCGTGAGACACCGCGGGTCAAGCAGCCTGTCACTGAAGGAGCTGTGCAGTGCAGACAAAGTGCCCTGGAGGTGGGACGTGTTGTCCAACAGGGATGACAGCTTGTCCATTATTCTCCTGTCTCCCACCACCTCCACATTGTCCAGAGGGCTCCCCAGGACAGAGCTGGCCTTCTTAACCAGCTTGTTCAGTCTCTTCCTGTCAGCAGTCGAGATGCTGCTGCCCCAGAAGACCACACCATAATAGATGGCTGATGCCACCACAGAGTCAAAGAAGGTGTTCAGGAGTGCCTCCTGCACTCCAAAGACCTCAGTCTCCTCAGCAGGTAGAGTCTGCTCTGACCCTTCTCTTACACAGCAGCAGAATTATCTGTCCAGTCCAGTTTATTGTTCAGGTGAACCCCCAGGTACTTGTAAGATTTAACAATCCCAATGTCCATACCCTGGATGTTCACTGGAGCGGGTGGAGAATGTTGGCGCCTCCTGAAGTCCACCACCAGCTCCCTGGTCTTCCCTGTTGAGCTGGAGGTGGTTCCTCTGGCACCAGAAGACAAAGTCCTGAGTAAGTTGTCTGTACTCACAATCGTCCCCATCAGAGATAAGGCCGACAATTGTAGAGTCATCAGAAACCTTCTGCAGGTGGCAGGTTGGTGTGTTGTGAGTGAAGTCTGCAGTGTAGAGGGTGAAGAGAAACGGTGCCCCAACCGGGGACCCCGTGCTGCACATGATTGTGTCGGAATGACACTCCCTGGTCCTCACGTACTGTGGACGGTTGGTGAGGTAGTCCAGGATCCAGGAGGTGAGGTGGTGACCCACCCCAGAGCTCTCCAGCTTGTCCCCCAGAAGCATGGGCCGGATGGTGTCGAAAGCACTAGAGAAATCAAAAAACATGATTCTCACAGTGCTCCCAGCCTTCTCCAGGTGAGAGAGGGATCTCTGTAGGAGATAGATGACAGCGTCATCCACAATGCCAGGTTGGTAGGCAAACTGCAGCGGGTCCATCGATGGTTTCACAAGGGGCCGAAGATAGCCAAGGACCAGCCTCTCCAGGGTCTTCATCAGCTGCGATGTCAGCGCCACCGGCCTGTAGTTGTCAAAGTCCTTGGGGTGGGGGGTCTTTGCCACAGGTACCACACAAGATGTTTTCCACAGCTGTGGTACCCTCCCCTCGGTAAGGCTGTTAATGTCCTCCCCATGAGAGTCAGTAAACACATTCCACGCAGTAGTGTCAAAACAGTCTTTCAGGGCCTCCTCAGACTCATCAGACCATCTCTTCACAGTGCATGTGGACACTGGCTGCCTGTTTACAATGGGAGTGTACACAGGCAGGAGGTGTAGCAGGTTGTGGTCAGATCTGCCCAGGGGAGGAAGGGGTGATGAGCTGTATGCCTCCTTGGTGTTGGCATACAGTAAGTCCAGTGTTTTATTGTCTCTGGTGAAGCAGGTTCCATATTGGGTGAATGTGGGCAGAGTGGTGGAAAGACAGGCATGATTAAAGTTAAACTATTAAATTAAACTATTGTGTTGTGTTGTCCAGGTGTCGTCGCTAAGGTTTCCCGTTCCTCTGCCCTGCACCCGCTCCTCCAGCAACGCCCTCTCCTCCTCCTCCTCCTCCTCCTGCCCAGGTATCGGTGCTCCCTCCCGGGGCTCCATTGTGCCCCCTGAGCCCCCATCCAAGCCCCTCAAGCTCCAGAGACAGACAGAGGAGCTCTGACCCACACTCAACCAGCCAGTTAAACAGTCAGTCAGTCAGCCAGTTAAACAGTCAGTCAGTCAGCCAGTTAAACAGTCAGTCAGCCAGCCAGTTAAACAGTCTGTTAACAAGCCAGTCAGCCAACCAGCCATCCTGCCAGTTAACAAGCCAGTTAAACAGTCTGTTAACCTAACCCCTAAACACCAGCGAAGAAGAGGAGGAGCACACCACAGCATAGCCCTGCAGACTGTGAGGTACACACACACACTGAACTACCACAGAATAGCCCTGCACCTACTGCAGGCTGACTGTGAGGTAAACACACACACACACACACACACACACACACACACACTGAACTACCACAACATAGCCCTGCACCTACTGCAGGCTGTGTGTAAGTACACACACACACACACACACACACACACACACACACACACACACACACACACACACACTGAACTACACACACACACACCTGACACACACACACACACACACACACACACACACACACACACACACACACACTGTCACGATGGTAAGCGGTGTAGTAAGGCAGACCCACATGCAGTAATTCGGAGGAGGGCAAAGAGAGGTAGGCGTAATCCAAAGGTAAGTGAACGTAGTTTCTTTAATTCGACACATACAATATAATGACCGCACAAGCCCCCCAAAAAATAGTGTGACATATATAGTCCAGAAACGCCAATGAAAAGCCAACCAAAAACCCCACAGGTGCAACACACTAACCCCAATTAGGAACACGTGCGTTCAGCCCGCTGCCTTGCTTGAGGCTGTTCCAGGACGTCACACACACACACAAACACACACTGAACCACCACAGCATAGCCCTGCATCTACTGCAGGCTGACTGTGAGGCACACACACACACACACACACACACAGGGCCGGCCCTAGCCTTTATGGGGCCCTAGGCAAAACTTTTACTGGGGGCCCCTCCCCCATCCAGGGGCACGGGAGATGGTATTTTCAGTGTGAATGCTAAATAAAATGATAATAATAATAATAAAAATGTGTAACTGTATTCACCACAGATAACACACATACGGCTGGCCGATATCGGCCCAACGTGTTACATACGTAGGCCCTACATCGCAGGAGCGGGATGGGGCGTGGCAGCGGAGCAAGTCAGAGAGGTAGGAGGGGGCCAAGTTATGGAG
Organism: Galaxias olidus; assembly: GCA_026901105.3. Lineage (NCBI taxonomy): Eukaryota > Metazoa > Chordata > Actinopteri > Galaxiiformes > Galaxiidae > Galaxias > Galaxias olidus. Next base: position 17,147 of record JAPMUY010002719.1, on the reverse strand, counting down.
GGCTTTGAATGTGATGAGGAGGACTTTGAATTGGATACGCTGAGGGATAGGGAGCAAGTGGAGGATTTGGAGGACCGGGTGATGTGGTCTCGGGAGCGGGTGCGGGTGAGGAGGCGGGCAGCGGAGTTTTGGATGTATTGAAGTTTTTTGAGAGTTTTGGATGGGGTACCGTAGAGGAGGCTATTGCAGTAGTCCAGTCTGGATGTGATGAATGCATGTATGAGGGTTTCAGCAGCCGGGAAGGACAGAGATGGGCGGAGTCGTGCAATGTTTTTTAGGTGAAAAAATGCAGTCCGGGTTATTTGGTTGATGTGGTGTTCAAAGGACAGGGTGGAGTCGAAGTGAATGCCAAGGTTGCGGATGAGTAGGGATGTAGAGAGGGTTATGGTATCGATGGTCAGGTGGAAATCTTGGTTGATTTGGTGATGTTTTTTGGACCGATGACGATAATGTCTGATTTGTCACAGTTGAGTTTGAGAACATGATGTTGCATCCAGGTTTTTATTTCAGTGAGGCAGTGGATAAGGGTGGAGAGAGTTGTGGAGTTGATGGATTTGGTGGCTATGTAAAGTTGAATGTCATCGGCGTAGCAGTGGAAGTGGAGGCCATTGCGGCGGATGATGTTTCCTAGGGGAAGGAGGTAAAGGATGAACAGGAGGGGACCAAGCACCGAACCTTGGGGGACACCTTGTGACAGCAGGAGCAGTTGTTGATGTGGATGAATTGTTGACGGTTTGTGAGGTTTGACTTGAGCCAGGAGAGAGCGAAGCCAGTGATGAGGAGTGAGTTCTGGAGGCGGGAAAGGAGGATGGAGTGGCTGATGGTGTCGGAGGCTGCTGTGAGGTCCAGGAGGATGGAGTGGCTGATGGTGTCGAAGGCTGCTGTGAGGTCCAGGAGGATGGAGCGGCTGATGGTCTCGAAGGCTGCTGTGAGGTCCAGGAGGTTGGTGCGGCTGTTGGTCTCGAATGCTGCTGTGAGGTCCAGGAGGATGGAGCGGCTGATGGTGTCGAAGGCTGCTGTGAGGTCCAGGAGGATGGAGCGGCTGATGGTGTCGAAGGCTGCTGTGAGGTCCAGGAGGATGGAGCGGCTGATGGTGTCGAAGGCTGCTGTGAGGTCCAGGAGGATGGAGCGGCTGATGGTGTCGAAGGCTGCTGTGAGGTCCAGGAGGATGGAGTGGCTGATGGTGTCGAAGGCTGCTGTGAGGTCCAGGAGGATGGAGTGGCTGATGGTGTCGAAGGCTGCTGTGAGGTCCAGGAGGATGGAGTGGCTGATGGTGTTGAAGGCTGCTGTGAGGTCCAGGAGGATGGAGTGGCTGATGGTGTCGAAGGCTGCTGTGAGGTCCAGGAGGATGGAGTGGCTGATGGTGTCGAAGGCTGCTGTGAGGTCCAGGAGGATGGAGTGGCTGATGGTGTTGAAGGCTGCTGTGAGGTCCAGGAGGATGGAGTGGCTGATGGTGTTGAAGGCTGCTGTGAGGTCCAGGAGGATGGAGTGGCTGATGGTGTCGAAGGCTGCTGTGAGGTCCAGGGGGATGGAGTGGCTGATGGTGTCGAAGGCTGCTGTGAGGTCCAGGAGGATGAGGATATTGAGGTGGCCAGAGTCGGAGGATAGGAGGAGATCGTTTGTGACTTTGAGGAGGGCTGTTTCTGTGCTGTGGTATGGGCGAAAACCAGACTGAAATGGTTCAAACAGAATGCTGGAGTAGAGGTGAGATTTGATTTGGGCAGCTATGGTACGTTCAAGGATTTTGGACGGAAAAGGTAGGTTCGAGATGGGCCGAAAATCAGAAAGTATGCCAGGATCGAGACCAGGTTTTTTGAGAATGGGAGTGATGACAGCCAGCTTGAGAGACTGCGGAACAGAACCGGAGGTAAGGGAGGAGTTGATGATGGTTGTGATGAGAGGAGAGAGGATTGGGAGGCAGCCTTTGATGAGTGCAGAGGGGATGGGGTCCAAGGAGCAAGTGGGGGTTTTCATGTCTGACAGGAGTTTGGAAAGATCAGCTGAAGAAATGGGGGAGAAATGGGAGAGTTGCTTATTGGAGTTGGAGGGAGGAGAATCAGGTAGGGGAGCTGTTTTGGCTTGGAAGGGAGAGAGAGAACTGTAGATAGTGTCGATTTTAGATTGAAAGAAAGACAGGAAGGTATTGCATTTGTTGACTGTAAAGATGAAGTTGTATTGTCAGTGGGTTTTAGGAGTTTGTTGATTGTGGAAAACAGTGCTTTGGGGTTGTTGGAGCCAGAGTGTATGTGGTTGGACTGCATTGAGGACATCTTAATATTGTTGGAGGTAGTCTGTGTAGGCTTGGAGATGGACAGTTAAACCAGATTTTTTGTGCAGTCTCTCAAGCTGGCGCTTACGGGATTTCATTTTATGAAGTTCCGGGGTGTGCCAGGGTGCTGTCTGAGTGAAGGAGACTGTTTTGGATTTTGTTGGAGCAAGTTCATCTAAGCAGGAGGAAAGTTTGTTGTAGTCAATGACAAGGTTAGTGGGGTTGTCAGACGGTGGGGGAAGGGAGGTTGACAATTTGGCAGAAAGGGAGGCTGAAAAAGCTGAGGAGAAAATGGTTTTCAGGTTACGGAATGAGATTGTGCGTTTGTTTTTAGGGATGGGAAGAGGGATGTTAATGTCCAGTATGATTGCCAGGTGGTCAGATATATGGAGGTTGTGACTGGAGAGTTTGGGGATTGTGAGACCAGTAGTGCAGACCAAATCCAGGATGTGACCGTGGGTGTGGGTGGGGAAATTGACATGTTGGGTGATGTTGAAGCAGTTAAGAAGGTCCAGAAAATCAGCTGCAGGTTTGGAGTCAGAGTTGTCGATGTGAAAGTTGAAGTCGCCGAGGAGGAGGATGGAAGGTGAGATGGCACAAAGCTGGGTAAGGAAATCTGTAAAATCAGAGAGGAAGGAGGAGTTTGGCTTAGGGGGGCGATAGATGACAGCAGTGACTAAGGTAGTGGAACCAGACAGTTTAAAAACAGTGTATTTGAATGTGTGGATGTGCAGGAGGGAGATGGTATTGATTTTAATGTCCTTTCTGTATATAACAGCAGTTCCTCCTCCCCGCCCATCAGGGTAGGTGTATCCAGGTGGTGTGGTCTGATTGAGGGAAAGATAGTCCAAGGGTTTGTGCCAGGTTTCAACTAAACAAAGAAAGTCCAGGTTATTGTCAGAAATGAAATCATTTAAGATGAGGCTTTTATTGTTGAGGGAACGAGTGTTGAGAAAGGATAGCTTCAGGTTGCGCTGTGCATTGATGGGCTGTGAGCACGGAGGGAGTGGACGGAGATTGGCCGGTTTCACATGGGGTTTGTTGTGATGACGTAATGAGGAAGTAGGGGAGCGGTGTGACCAGGAGGACGGGATGGCGTTAGGAGATGAAAAGTTATAGGTGAAGATGCGACCAGAGCCTCTGTGTGGAGGACGGCAGCTGCGGAGTATTCCAAGTTGTTGAAGAGCGTCAGTGCAGGACGGGCGGCGGCGGCTGTTGATGGAGAAGAGCGGAGGCAGAGTACCGGAGCGACATGCTGTGGAGGACAGGTGCTAACAGGAGGCTAGCACTAGCTACAAACCGGCTAGACGCCGTCGCTGAGCTAGCGCCAGTTGGCAGTGCAGGGGTCCCGGTGATCCCGGAGATGAGGAGATTTGGACGTCCAGAACAACAAATAAAAAGCAAAATGGAGTTAAAAAAATATCCATGGCACAGTAGATGAGTACATACAAATTATGTAAACAGTTCAGCATGTACATATATGAATAAAAAAAAGGATATTGAAACACACACCAATGGACAATTGAAGAGATTGCATTGCTTTGTCTCAAGTATACAACATATGGGATGATTATGGCCTGAAAATGGGCAACATTGAGTTCATTAGTATGTTTCATTACATTTAAAGTGTTTAGCCTGAGCAGAATGATCAAGAGCACACCATTTTAGAAACCCTACCTTGTTTGTTTGGCAGTAGTTCAGAACCATTCTGAAACCAGATAAAAAAAAAAAGAACAATGACTTGATAGATCAACCAACAAACAATGCTATTATTTATGCTATGTAAAACAGGGCACCATGACATACTGCATGTACTGTAGTCGGTTATGAATATGAGGTGGTAAAATATTTTTAAGACATGGCTTAGTTTTCCTACACAATACTTTAAGGACTTTATTAGATTGAAGCTTACTTCAGAAAGTTCCAATGATGAGGAGACCTTGCAGGAAGCTTCTGACTTGCCTGTGAGAGAAACAACAATTCAAAGGTTTGAACGTGAACAAAAATATACGTTTTAATATACTCAATACCACGAGTAGCACTCTGGAAGACAATGAACCATTATTAAACAATTATATTTAATTACTGCCAATGGCTTGCCAATGTTTAAGAGCTCTTCTGAGCAATTTCAGCCAATTTCATGCACCCTTAAGAACCTTACTTGTAGACATTTGTAAGATGACATGCATTATCATGGGCCTCCACGACTGGCCAGACCGTTTTGCTCCGGGTCCGTGGAAAAGGATTATCAAAAATCCATCTTGTCCATGCAATCAAATAGTATTAAGCCTGTCAGAGAGATTCAAGAACAGAAAGTTTCAGCAGATACTATGATTAATATATCTATAAAATAATTAATTAGGGTCTGTATTGCTAAAAGAAAATCTATGTATTCTACTCACCTTATAGAACAAAAGCACCTTATCAACATTTAGGATGAAATTGGTTAATAAGCTGTCCAACTTTTCCTAATACTGTGAATTGGACAAAGTAGGGATGAAAGCATGTGAAAACAAATGTGTTCAACACAATTAATCAATCCTGTTCTGTGTATATTGAAAAAAAGTCAACAAGCTTCCCTTCTTCCTAATATTAGCAAGAACAATTTATATATACCAGACCTACAAATGTACGCAAAATGTAACCAATCTTGATAATGAGGGCACCTCCAGTAGCTAGTTCTATAGAAATAAAAAACAACCATATTTAGACAGTTTCATAAACAAACATTAATTAACATGTGGGATTCAAATAGTCTTGAATCAACTCAACGTCCATTTACACGTCCACTGACATTAGGCAAACCAAAATTTCATCTAGTTGGAAAATAATGCATGAATAAATGATCGGGGTTCACACCGCAGCATTAATTGTCAACTAATTGTAAATGTTTTTTTGCTATGTTTACCGTTAGCTAACGTTAACGTTAACGCTGGTGTTGGCTAACGTTAGCTAGCTAGTACGCCAAGCACTTCGTTCAGATAAAAAATATAGCATTAACGCTCACATAAACAAAACGTGCTTGGGCAAGTATGGTTAGGAATGACTAACGTTAGGCTTACTAATTTTGTCACGTACTTATGTTATGTATATAAGCTGCCTTTAATTACCTTTTTGCGTTAGTCTTCTGGAGAAAGAAGGAACTGTCATAGTAATTCAAAAACTGTTTGAAATTCAAATTTGAACCAGCTGGCTCGTGCTTGTGCCTTGAGTGATTGCAATCTGATGGCTGGCCGAGCTTTGAACGACACACACTTTTAGTTCGTGGGTGACGTTCCAGTTAGGCTGACCTATGAGACAGAACTCGATGCAATGCCGATGTTTCGATGTTTCTAGCCAACATTGGCCCAACGTTTGTGTGTTATCTGTTTGTACTAGATATTCGGAAAAGTTCATTTACAAGGGAAATTTTGCCTAGCTCGTCCATGCCACGGGCCGGCCCTAAACACACACACACACACACACACACACACACACACACACACAACACATACTGTAATGTAACTAGATGTGACACACACACATCTCTGGACACTGTAATGTAAACAGCTACTGTAATGTAACAAGCTACTCTAATGTAACTAGATACTAGAATGTAACTGGCAACTGTAATCTAACTAGCTACTGTAATTAACTAGATACTGTAATCTATCTAGACACTGTAATGTAACTAATTACTGTAATCTAACTAGCTACTGTACTGTAACTAATTACTGTAATGCAGCTAGAAATTGTACTGTAACTAATTACTGTAATGCAGCTAGATATTGTAATGTAACTTGCTACTATCTTCTCATCTCTGTCTCATATGTTTCTAGTCTAGTGTCGATAAAATGACTGCAGTAATAACTCCTGTAATCTCTAACTAGACATTGTAATGTAACTAGCACTAGTAATAGTTTGTTTCTAGTCTAGTGTTGATAAGATGACTACAGTAATAACTCCTGTAATCTCTAACTAGACATTGTAATGTAACTAGCACTAGTAATAGTTTGTTTCTAGTCTAGTGTTGAAAAGATGACTACAGTAATAACTCCTGTAATCTCTAACTAGACACTGTAATGTAACTAGCACTAGTAATGGTATGTTTCTAGTCTAGTGTCGATAAGATGACTGTACACTTGAATTGTTGTGTGACTCTCGAATGCTTACATCCGGGTTCTATCCACTTAGGTTGCTAGGATACTGGGCGTGTTGGCAGAGGTGAAAGGTCAGATGGGTGTTGCCTCAGGAGTAGAGCTGGTGACCCTGCCACATGGCGGACAGCTACGGTTTGACCTTATGGAGAGGTAAACACACACACACACACACACTCACACATGCGTACACTCGTGCAAACGTGTATCTCACACATAAACCCTCAAAACACACCTGTACTATTTACATAAAACACACACACACACACACATACACGCACACACACACACACACACACATACACACACACACACGCACACGCACACACATACACGCACACACACCCTCTCTTAGAATGTGAGAGATCAACAGATTATCATAGATCTTATAGAACGAAGTTCTCTTAGACTAGAGAGATACAACAGATTATCATAGATTTATAGAATGATGTTCTCTTAGACTAGAGAGATACAAAAGATGATCATAGAATTATAGAACAATGTTCTCTAAGTATAGAGAGACACAACAGATTATCATAGAATTATAAAACGAAGTTCTCTTAGCACTGGACCTACCCCAGGTAACACACACACACACACACACAGCTCTGATGAAAGCACTGGACCTACCCCAAGTAACACACACACACACACACACTAACACACACACACACACACACACACACAGCTCTGATGAAAGCACTGGACCTACCCCAGGTAACACACACACACACACAAACACACACACACAGCTCTGATGAAAGCATTGGACCTACCCCAGGTAACACACACACACACACACACACACACACACACACACACACACACACACACACACACACACACACACACACACACACACACACACACACACACACACAGCTCTGATGAAAGCACTGGACCTACCCCATGTAACACACACACACACACACACACACACACACACACACACACACACACACTAACACAGACACACACACACAGCTCTGATGAAAAAACAGAACCTACCCCAGGTAACACACACTCACACACACACACACACACACACACACGCCTACACCTCCAACGCTCAGCGCTTGATGCAAGGTAACACACACACACACACACACACACACACACACACACACATACAGACACACTCACCTACACCTCCAGCGCTCTGCGCCTGCTGCAAGCTAACACACACACACAGACACACACAAACACACACACAGACACACCCCACCCACCCCCACACACACACACACTCACCTACACCTCTAACGCTCTGCGCCTGCTGCAAGGTAACACAAACACACCACCTACACCTCCAACGGTCAGCGCTTGCTGCAAGGTAGCACACACAAACAAACACACACACACACACACACACACACACACACACACACACACACACACACACACCTCCAACACTCAACACCTGCTACAAGGAAACACACACACACACACCCACACACCTCTAACCCACAGTGCAAACACACACACATGCATGCTCAGCTGCTGGTTAAGTGTCACGGCAGCCATAGCATAGTGGGACCAAAACGCAGGAATCACAGTGGACGAGCAGTACTTTACAAACGCAGGAATCACAGTGGACGAGCAGTACTTTACAAACGCAGGAATCACAGTGGATGAGCAGTACTTTACAAACGCAGGAATCACATTGGATGAGCAGTACTTTACAAACGCAGGAATCACAGTGGATGAGCAGTACTTTACAAACCCAGGAATCACAGTGGACGAGCAGTACTTTGCAGGAATCACAGTGGATGAGCAGTACTTTATTCTGGAAGTAGAACACAGTAAGGCCTCAAAACACGTAACATTGAACAACAACCGGACAAACACAGGACTAAAACACAACCAATCAAACACAAGGCACAGGACTTAAATATAAACCTAAAACACAAACAACCAATAAAACACAAGAGACAAAACTACAATACGATCCTTAAACACAAGGCACAGGACTTCAATGTTCACATTCAATGTGCAATTCATAATGTTCATTGAGATTTCTCTTCCCCCCCCCCTCTCTCCTCTCTCTCTCCTCTCTCTCTCTCTCTCTCTTTTCTCTCTCTCACTCTCAGGGTTCAAATCAGATGAGGACCTGTTAGAGGTCATGACAACAGACTACCAGCTGCGTCTGCAATGGGGGAGTCGTGGTGCGGCCGTCAACCAATCAGATCGCCACGCCAAGTTTAACCTCATCCTCAACGCTTTGTCACGCAAACTGGAGCTGTGACCACACACACACACACACACACACACACAAACACACACACACACACACACACACACACACACACACACTAACCCAACCCAAACTGGATCTATGACTTCACACAGCACTCCTAGTTGGCATGGAGACATGGAAACACACACACACACACACACACACACACACACACACACACACACACACACACACACACACACACACACACACACACACACACACACACACACACACTCATGAACCCACTGCTTGGCCATGAATAATAACAAGGTTTTACATTTTATATAACAGACTCATGTACATGTAAATGTATGTAAATATTGATATGATACAATTGTATGAAAGTACTGGAAAGTCAAAATGCATTTTGTTGTTTTAGTGTAATTTGTGCAATAACAATAAAGTTGAATCTAATCTAATCTACTCTAATGTAATCTATGACCAGTAAACATGCACATCACTGCAGCACTCTATAGAATGACCGCAGTCACTCACCACACTGCTCCTACAACTGCTGAACCACACCATGCTCCTACAACTGCTGAACCACACCATGCTCCTACAACTGCTGCACAACACTATACTCCTACCTCGCTGCTGCACCACACCATGCTCCTACAACTGCTGAACCACAACATGCTCCTACAACTGCTGAACCACACTATGCTCCTGTTCTTGCTGCTGCCCAACTTCACCCTAGCATCCACCTATGTATTGATCAGTAGGTAAATCAAAGTATCTGATCATTAGTACAGGGAATGAAGCAGAGGCTGCAGACATGAGGATTTTCACATTTTAAAAATGATCTGTTGAAAGTAAACCAACTAGACTGTAATATAATCTATAGTGTATTTACTGTAAAAAAAAAAGAAGATATTTGTTGGAATGGAAATGACCTGTAGAGACTTTGAGAATGAGTTTTGGTTTTTATTTCTCTGTGTTGGTATCTCTCTCCATGTGAGTGTGTGCATCTCTCTCTCTCTCTCTCTCTCTTTCTCTCTCTCTCTCTCTCTCTTTCTCTCTCTCTGTCTCCCTCTCTCTCCTCTCTCTCCCTCTCCCTCTGGTGTGGTCAGAACAACCTAGAGCTGAACACGCTCAAAACTGTGGAGATGACAGTGGACTTCAGGAGGAGCCAGACAACACTGCTCCCCATCACCATTCAGAACAGCACGGTGTCTGCAGTGGAAACCTTAAGGTTTCTGGGAACCACAATCTCCCATGACCTGAAGTGGACGGCCAACATCAACACGATCGTCAAGAAGGCCCAGCAGAGGATGTACTTCCTGCGCCAGCTCCGGAAATTTGACCTCCCTCAGGAGCTGCTGGTCCAGTTCTACACTGCCATCATCCAGTCTGTTCTCTGCACCTCCATCACTGTGTGGTTTGGATCGGCCACAACACAGGACAAGAACAAACTTCAACGGACAGTGAGGACTGCAGAGAGAATCACCGGTGCTAACCTGCCCTCCATCCAGGACTTATACATCTCCAGAGTCAGGAAACGGGCAGGAAGCATCACTGCAGATCCATCACACCCTGGTCAAAGACTGTTCCAACTCCTCCCCTCTGGCAGACGCTACAGAACAGTGTACTCCAGAACCACCAGACACAAGAATAGTTTCTTTCCACAGGCCATCACCATGATGAATAGTTGAGACCAGTATCACAGTACCTGGATCACTCATGTGCAATAACCCTGGGACACAACGTTCACTGTACTGTACTAAGTTATACAAGCTGCACATTGTATATTGCACACTCTGTATATTTGGTATCATACATATCATTCTGTACATTACCATAGTTTTGTTATAGTTTTTATCATAGTTATATTTATTTCTTATTTCTCTTTGCACTTTATCCCTGCACATTGTTTGTCTACTGCATGTATGTATATTGAGAGTGAGATAAACACCGGAGTCAAATTCCTAGTATGTAAGCATACCTGGCCAATAAAGCTGATTCTGATTCTGATTCTGATTCTGATTCTGATTCTCTCTGTGTGTGTGTGTGAGTGTGAGAGTGTCTGACAGCCCTATCAAACCACACCTTGTTAAAGAATGTTCTTATTGGCCCAACTGTTTCTCATGATAAACCAAACATCAAATGCTGCTGTTTCCACAACAACTGTCAATCAGTAGAAACCAGGAAAGAAAAACGTACTGTCACTGGAGCATGAAAACTGCTTTTTAAAATGAATAATTAAAATATAATAACTTAAAGGGACTTCATATTTAGACTTCTGTTGAATAAACAGGTGTTGTCTCTGTGGCTTCAGTCCAACTATAATATACACACTCTATTTTACGATACACTATACACACACTACAAAACCACTCAACACCAATTACAACAGCACTTACACACTATGATACACACACTACAAAACCACTCAATACCAATTACAACAGCACTTACACACTATGATACACACACTACAAAACCACTTAATACCAATTACAACAGCACTTACACACTATGATACACACACTACAAAACCACTTAATACCAATTACAACAGCACTTAAACTACAGACCAACTAAGTGCAATGTTGAATACACACACAACCAGTACAAAAAATGTAAACATATACACACATAAACAAATGGAAGTCTCATGGAAAGCTTGTATAAGGTGTGAAATAGAGACCAGTGCAGTGTAACCATAGAACAAGACATCTGAGCAGAACCATCTCCTGCTAATTTGGAAGGAATGTTTCATCTTTAAACATCAGCAACTGTGGAATGGGTTAAAGAAACAGGTTTTGTCTCTCTGGCTTCTCCCCATCTGCACTCCCCCTACTGGTGAAGAGTACAACCAGGAAATAAACACACCTACCAGTTCCAGGAAAACAAAACCTAGAGCTGGTAGAAACTACTCTCTGCTGCTCGGTGTACGGTACTGTATAATAGTCTTACTAGTAATAAAGCAGGTGACTTTGTTTGGTAGTAGAAGCAGACATATTAACAGTTAACTCTCTATAATAGAAGAAGTGGATATTTAGTAGTTGTCTTTCTCTAGTAGTAGTAGTGGATATGTAACAGTTGTATTTCTCTGGTAGTAGGAGTGGATATATAACAGTTGTGTATCTCTGGTAGTAGGAGTGAATATATAACAGTTGTGTATCTCTGGTAGTAGGAGTGGATATATAACAGTTGTGTATCTCTGGTAGTAGGAGTGAATATATAACAGTTGTGTATCTCTGGTAGTAGGAGTGGATATATAACAGTTGTGTATCTCTGGTAGTAGGAGTGGATATGTAACAGTTGTATTTCTCTAGTAGTAGGAGTGGATATATAACAGTTGTGTATCTCTGGTAGTAGTAGTGGATATGTAACAGTGTTGTCTATCTCTGGTAGTAGGAGTGGAGTGTCTGATCCAGTGTGTGTTAGTCCTCCTAGATATAAAGAGTATCTGATCCATCCATGGCTGACAACATGGACTCCATCAGCTGTCCTATCTGTCTGGATATATTGAAGGATCCAGTGACTATTCCCTGTGGACACAGCTACTGTATGGGCTGTATTAATGGCTGCTGGGATCAGGATGAGCAGAAGGGAATCTACAGCTGTCCTCTGTGTAAGGAAAACTTTTACTCAAGACCTGTTATAAAGAAAAACACCCTGCTGGCTGAGTTGGTGGAGAAGCTGAAGAAGACAGGACTCCAAGCTGCTCCTCCTGCTCTCTGTTATCCTGGACCTGGAGATGTGGCCTGTGATGTCTGCACTGGGAGAAAGCAGAAAGCCCTCAAGTCCTGTCTGGTGTGTCTGGCCTCTTACTGTGAGACTCACCTCCAGCCTCACTATGAATCTCCTGCCTTTAAGAAGCACAAGCTGGTCAAAGCCTCCACGCAACCGCAGGAGAAGATCTGCTCTCGTCATGATGAAGTGATGAAGATGTTCTGTCGTACTGATCAGCAGTGTATCTGTTACCTGTGTTCTATGGATGAACACAAAGGCCATGAGACAGTCTCAGCTGCAGCAGAAAGGACTAACAAACAGGTAATGTGACAGACTGAAGTTCAAATTGACAATCCACTGAATGTAAGGGTATGTTAACTTACTAAATGTAATACATTTATATTTTCTACACTTATAAATCAAAACTGAATGTTAGAAAGTAATGTAGATGAAAACGTTTGTCTTAAATTAATATGCCAACTAAATTGACTTATTAGTGAAAGGACAGCAAGTAATAATAGAAAAAGATGAGAAACAATAAAGAATAGACTATCTTTGAACAAACCCTAACAGCCTGTCTGACACACACTGTCTGATTGACAGGGACTTTTTCTAAAGACCCCATAGTGTTTTGTTCTGATAAATAAAGTACTGAACTGGAATTCTCATCTGTTGTCTTTCCTCAGAGTCAGCTGGGTGAGAGTCAGCAGAAAGTCCAGCAGAGAATCCAGGAGAGAGATAAGGAGCTGAAGGAGATCCAACAGGCTGTGGAGGATTGTAATGTAAGTAATGCCATAGTACACACACACACACACACACACACACACACACACACACACACACACACACACGCACGCACGCACGCACACACACACACACACACACACACACACACACACACACACACACACACACACACACATACACACTGATGAAGGCAGACAAAGACACACATGCATGAATACACAGTGTTTTTGTAAAGCAGAACATCAACCTGTTTTTCTCTATGTGTGTGTGTGTGTGTGTGTGTGTGTGTGTGTGTGTGTGTGTGTGTGTGTGTGTGTGTGTGTGTGTGTGTGTGTGATTGTCCTGTTAGCGCTCTGCCCATACAGCAGTGGAGGACAGTGAGAGAATCTTTACTGAGCTGATCCACTCCATTGAGAGAAGGAGCTCTGAGGTGAAGGAGCTGATCAGAGACCAGCAGAGGGCAGCAGTGAGTCAGGCTGATGGACTCCTGGAGAGACTGGAGCAGGAGATAGCTGAGCTGAGGAGGAGAGACGCTGAGCTGGAGCAGCTCTCACACACAGAGGATCCCATCCACTTCCTCCAGGTAAACACATTCATCCTCCACACAGAACACTGAGAATAGTGAAAATAAGAAAAAGATGAATTCTCCAATGTATCTGTTTTCTCCCTTTCTCTCTCTCTCCAGAGTTATGTGTCTCTCTCCAGTCCCAGTGTATCTTCAGACTCACCCAGCTTCACTGTCCGTCCTCCTCCATACTTTAACACTGAGGCTGTGTCTAAGCTGAGAGAGAAACTAGAGGACATCCTGAAGGGGGAATTGCAGAACATCTCTACTACAGGTGGGTCAAATGTCTGTGCCATATCCAACGTTAGACAATATAATGTTCAATACATTTCACTCATTATAATAAAAACATCTCTCTCTGTGAATGTGTCCGTTTGTCCTTTAGTAAAGGAAGTGGATCTTTTGGAGCCCCAGGCCAGAGCTGACTTCTTACAATGTGAGTGTCTTTATCCTGAAGTAGCCAACAGTCTCTCTCCACTGATCCTCTCCACAAACCCTGAGATAGAAGCAGAGAGCTGTAGGAGAGGGAGAGATTCATCAAAGACAGACTAGATATCTGACTCCTCTTATTTCTCTGATTTGGTCTCTGCTCTGCTCTTCTCCCAGATTCCTGTCAGCTCACTCTGGACCCAAACACAGCAAACAAATACCTCTCTCTGTCTGAGGGGAACAGGAAGGTGACATGGGGATCAGCTCAGTCATATCCTGATCATCCAGAGAGATTCACTGACTTGTGTCAGGTGTTGTGTAGAGAGGGTCTGTCTGGACGCTGTTACTGGGAGGTGGAGTGGAGTAGGGGGGTTTTTATAGCAGTCTCCTATAAAGACATCAGCAGAGGGTCAGGTAGACACTCTATGTTTGGAGGTAATAACAAGTCCTGGAGTTTAATCTGCTCTAGTGATGGTTATATGTTCAAACACAATGATGTTGTTACTACAGTATCAGGCCCTCAGTCCTCCAGAGTAGGAGTGTACCTGGATCACAGGGCAGGTACTCTGTCCTTCTTCAGCATCTCTGACACCATGACCCTCCTCCACAGAGTCCACACCACCTTCACTCAGACCCTCTATCCTGGATTTAATCTCTGGGGTAATCGGTTCAGTGCTGAGCTGTGTGATTTGGAAGTAGAGCGCCCCCTAGTGTCCATCCTCCATCATGTTGTACTGGTCTGTAGAAATACATCATCTTCCTCTGTAGAAATACGTCATTTTACTCTGGGGATAGAATTTAACAATAGCTTTCTTTGATCTCTGTAATGTATAATGTTTTGTTTCTGATTATAATGTTGATCAATGACACTCTGTTTTACAGTTGAAATTCTTTTTCAAACAGTCTTTGAAGTTGAAAAAGGGGGTGAGAGATGACTGAGAGACACACACACACACACACCCCATCTGATTTTGTTTCTGATTGTAAGGTATGAGTCTGGGAAGGCCCTGAAACAGCTTTTGAAGAAGGTGAGAGATCTGAGGATTAGAGATTGATTCATGAAAATAATACAGTCTGAACCTGGATTAGCCATTCTAAACATAGAGTCTTATTATTTACTAAAGGTAGAGTCTGGGATTCCACATTCTAAAGGTAGAGTCTGGGATTAGCCATTCTAAAGGTAGAGTCTGGGATTAGCCATTCTAAAGGTAGAGTCTGGGATAAAACATTCTAAAGATAGAGTCTGGGATTATCCATTCTAAAGGTAGAGTCTGGGATTAGCCATTCTAAGGTAGAGTCTGGGATTAGCCATTCTAAAGGTAGTCTGGGATTAGCCATTCTAAAGGTAGTCTGGGATTAGCCATTCTAAAAGTAGAGTCTGGGATTTGTCTTTCTAAAGGTAGAGTCTGAGATCTGAAATCCTCTTTGGATGCTTCCCTATTAGACCTGATATGTGTTGTGTTTTATTTTAGTGATTACCTATAATTATTTCATTTCCTGGTTTATTGTAATTATGCATGCATTTATAGGTTGTAAGGTACATCAGAAGTGCTATGTGAACAGTATCTAGTTGACAAAAGTCAAGACAGTTTATATAAAATATGATTTTTATAAATATACCATTTCAACATTTAGGTTTTACCCCACTAAATGTTAAATTAGAAATTTACAAATAACTTTTAGAAGACCAAGAATAACGATACACACACACACACGCACACACACACACACACACACACACACACACACACACACACACACACACACACACACACACACACACACACACACACGCAATGGTCAATTGTGAAGGGAGTACACTTCAATCTAAACACAAAGCACCAACAGGTTCTCTGTCAGAACCAGCAGAGTTCTGGTACTTCAATCTAAACACAAAGCACCAACAGGTTCTCTGTCAGAACCAACAGAGTTCTGGTACTTCAGTCTAAACACAAAGCACCAACAGGTTCTCTATCAGAACCAGCTGAGTTCTGTTACTTCAGTACCAGACCACATTTCCATTGTCTGGGTCTCGTCTCAATCTCGGCCATAAGACTCAGCGAGAACCTTTACAACTGTACCATTTAAATATGTAACATTTCAACAGTTCTACTGTCAATATGTGGACTTCGCTAACCAAGCTGTCACATGCTTTGAGTACTATTTCATATTTCTATAAACATAACAGTTACATTGTCCCCCACATTTGGTCACACACACACATACACACACACACACACACACGCACGCACACACACACACACACACACACACACACACACACACACACACACACACACACACACACACACACATACACACACACTCACGTACAGGTACATACATGTTGTTAGTATGTTGAGCCCTGCATGAACATGATTCAAACACATTTGAGGTTAGTCTCATTTCAAACTCAAGCCCTGAATGAATGACCTGAAACACGACACTTGGAGACTCACTAGAGAACTTTGAGGGAGTTTGTTTATTTGTGTGTGAACATGCTTTTGTGTTGTATGTTGTTTTCTAATATAACAGAATAAAACTAACTTGACGCTGGTTATAGGAACTATTCTGATCATGAGACCCAGTGTGTGATACAGAAAGTGGAAACTCAACAGTCTTTTATCAGCATTGAGTAGCAGTTTGTCATCAGTCTAATACTACCACCCTGTGGCTAAATATGGTACTGCGTGTCACACGTAACCTGTTCTCATTGACGTTATAGATACGGTAATATAATTTTAGGTGTGATTAAATGTTCTAAATATCAAAGAGTATCGAAATGTCTTAAAACAAAAGATAAACATTTGAAGCATGTTTATTAGAATCAAGGAAAGTAGAAACTTACCAGCTGTAAATTGTGTCAGGGTCCAGAATGAGGTTATGGACAGCCTGGTATATTTTTCCCAGAAGGATTCCGCTCACTGCAAAGCTTGTATGTGATGTCATTTGTTACATTTTTAAATCTTTAATCAATACAGTATGTTGCATGAAGCCATAAAATAACATACGTAAATTACTAGAGATGGAACATTAATTTATAAGAATAATATAAAATATGTTTTAGGTTTAGCCCATGTG
>JAPMUY010002718.1:17500-22680 GCA_026901105.3 Galaxias olidus | reverse complement strand
TGACCTGTGAGGCCACCCAGGGCTCCCAGCCTCCGCTCTCAGAGACCCTGAGGAGAGACCAGTGTTCCCAGCCCTGACCTGGCCACACTCACTGGGACTTCCACTGGTTCTATGTGGCTGGTCTCAGTCAAACTTTTCTTTCTCTTAATATCTGTCACCTTTGTTTTTGAAGATTATTTTCAAATGTTTGATCTATCATAAGACTGTATTTCACACTTTCATACTATCGTTACAGTGATGTATGCATGATTTATTGATCCAATAATTTAATAAAAATCTTTTTGATCATAAACATGGTTTTTCTGACTGTTATTTCTGAGCAGACACAGTACTATATTTGTCACCCTGATATTTTAGGACTTAACACCTATAATATGAATAGAAAGAAGTTGACACAAAATATAACATTTCAAATGTTGAATGTTTTATTGATAAGGGAAGCATTGTTAGGAATGTCACTATAATTTTATTATATTTTCCGTTGAAACAAATTATGGCTGGGTTGCAACTGACTCCCTCTCATGTACTGTAATAGCTAGATCAACTGATAATACTTATAGACTCATCTTCAGATGCAGTGCTTACTTTGACCAACCCAGTCCTGACAGATCAATGATTATCAGGGAAGACAGGAAGGATGCATGTAGAATGTGGTGACACAGAGTGACTCTGAGGTGAAGGCTGAACATCTGGCCTCTGTGCTGTTCTATTCTGGCAGCGTGGTGGTCCAGGGCCCTGCTCATGCAAATCAGAGTTTCAGCCCCACAGCCTCCAACCCTCTGGGACTGGGCCAGCTGTGTGGGGGGGCTGACTGACTGGGGAACTGAACAACATTAGTCTGGGGAAGCAGACTTCCCTTCACTTGGTTTGGCATCATCTCTAGAGGTTCAGCTCTCACTGGTCTCATAGGACTGAACCTGGGCTGGGAAGAAGCCAGCAGACACAGCTCTGGACTCTGGAGAACCTTCAGACTGGGGCTTTAAATGGGCCTGTGTTTGTTTGGTGATGGAGGTTCACTGTACTGTACTTCAGGTCCCATCATGCAGCGCTGGAGTCACACAATAGTAATAGATTTACATCATTACTGTTAGTCTGCGGGTTGAACATTACTGATATAATGAACGATATTTCCATGGTACTGTTATGTAATTTAAGCTGCTTCAATGAATTTGACAAGAATTAAAGATTATATTCCGGTATGAAGGATGAACTCATGCTGATGGAAAAGTGTGTTGAAGCTGAAATGAAGAGAAATGGGTTTAAAAACCTGAAGCTGAAATGAATGGAAATGGGTTTAAAAATACACATCCTTTGTTTGAATGTGACTGGTTAAGTTGCCTGGTCCACATATGGTTCTCAAATGTATGGACAAAAGCTCTGTGACCATACTTAGAAGGTTACAACAAAGACAACAACATAAGAAAGATAAAAACAACAATAAAATAATGATGAACATGATAACCACGATGATGATGATGATGATGATGATGAGGATGATGATGATGATGATGAAGATGATAAATATGATGATGATGACGATGATGGTTATGATGAGTATTACTATTATAATAGCTTCGTAAATCTGAGCCATCATGAAAAGGTCAAATCAGATTAAAAGTTAATTAAGTCCTTCTCTATCTACACATTAGTAAAGATGTCAAACTGTCACACCAGCAAAAAGTGAATGCAAAGGAAAAAATTGAAGAAATTCAGAAAATACACAATGAACAAAACACAGCAAGAAAATTGTTTACTTGAAGTAATACCTATTTACATTGTTAAAATAATACATTAGTGTTTCTATTAGTTGCATAATTTTGTGATGATATTAAAGTGAAGTCGACTTTGAACAATCACAAGGTCCATAAATCAATGTGGATAGTCCTTAACATTTTAACTAAGCATAATGGTAATAGTTTTCTAAATGTTCTTTATTAAATAAATACACGCATGTAATGAAGAATGTTTATAAGGCATGACTAATTCTCCTGATGATTTTAGTGCTTAATTTTAGTGAAGTTGTGTTCCAACCTGTAATGTTAGTGAGCAGCTGTTGAGTCAGATCAGTTCCTCTCCAGCTGAGGGAGGTTTTTGTACGACGCTCTAACACTGTGTGAACGGATAGCTTTTACCCTGCTGACAGTAGTAAACTCCTGTATCTTCAGCCTGGACTCCACTGATGGTCAGAGAGTAATGAGGAGATGATCCTGTCCCACTAAAACGATCTGGAACCCCAGACTGACGGGTAGTTCCATAATAAATAAGGAGTTTAGGAGCTGCTCCAGGTTTCTGCAGGTACCAGTGGAGGTAGTTACTGGTACTTGAACTGGCTGTACAGCTGATGGTGACAGTCTCTCCAGGAGCAACAGACTGAGATTCAGGAGACTGAGTCAGGATTATATCTCCTGAAGACCCTGATAAATAAAACAATGAATTGTCAATATCAAATATTAAAAATAAATTTTTTCATTTAAATGGCAAAGAAAATTTATTGATTTCCCAAAACTAAGGAATATTGTTAAATATTTAACAACTTTTGATTAAATTACATTTCTCAGCAAATATGATATTGTTTAATATTTAATGAACTACAAAGTAGAAGAGTCTCACCCTGAACTAGCAGCCCCAGTGTCCCCAGTAGTAGGACCAGTGATGACATCATCATTGTGCTGCCTGTCTGTGTCAGTGTCTCTGAAAAGACTGAACAGCCACTGATCAACACTGGCCTCTTAAAGTGAGTGGAGCAGGGAGGCAGGACAGACATACAGTATGCAAACACACTTCCTATAAACACACACTCAGACATATTCACTCACACTCATACATTACAGCTTTTTAAATCGTTTTTCAGCTTGAGCTTAGCGCTTGCAGTAATGATACATAATCCATCATATTTTAATAGAAAGCTGTTTGAGGCACAGACAGTAATCAGACATGGATCCAATGAATGTATTCAAACATGTTTAGAGCACAGGCAGTATCCTGATACAATAAATAATGTCATATAATTAAAACATCAAATATTTAAAACATATCTCTCAATAGAAAGACAGAAAACATTCAGACGTTGATCCAATGAAGTTCAATGAAAATATCTGGACCACCATTGTGGTTGTGATGCTATTTTCATGAGGATATTTCAGTTTACAAACATAGGCACTGCAGCAGTGTCATGCAAGTGTCTGACCTAAATCTAAGTTTGAATTCTCAGCTAATGTGTCTAAGCTAAAGGATCACTAACTGGACTCAGTGGCCTCTATCGCCCTCCAGTGGTGGGATTACGTAAACACTGGATTTAGAGATAAATATGACGTTTTGTGCTCCAAAGGTGAGGGTGGTGTTTACTTTAAAGACTGCTATCTTTATTTGACCTGAAACATTGCTTGCCAATGTTACTTGAATTTGCTACTGATGAATGCTGCCTTAATTTATTATATTTCTGAGAAGCCATTTTGGTGGAATGGTTTATGTTGAGTCATGCAGCAACTTGTGGTGTCTTGGTCTCTGACAGGCAGCAGAATCAGCAGTGTAATTAACACCCCAAAGTGTCTATGTGTGTCCACAGACAACCTGAAGAGCTGAAATATGAACAGTGTTTTATTAAAGTCTAAACAACGCCTATTTGATATATTTAATGTACAGCAATGACACATAAACATAAGTCAGCTGTTTGTTCATGTGTGATGGTTCAGGTGTTGTTAAGTATGAATGGAAAGATGAGTCATGACAAAAGGTCAGATTCAGAGATTAGTTTATTCTTTCACAGAGTAGTTACACTGAACGTACACAACACTACACCACTTCCATAGTCATTCTTATTTCCCCTCGGACACACCACAGACTCTCAGACAAGATGCTGAGGTGAGTGCAGGGTTTACCTTAACTGGAAACACAGATTATAAGTGTAGGAAATTAATTGACTATGAGAAACAAAAGATTTCAACAGTAACATTTATTAGAAATATCCATAGTAGCTGTATTTCAGTAAGTAATGATTAAAAAGCCGCAGATACTATTATGTAAAAAATTCTGTCTGGTTAATAGTAACAATTTTATATCTAAATCACATTTTGTTATTTTTAATAAAAAGGCAAAGGTTTGCATTGCATATTTATGAAAAATATCAAGAGTAACCATGATAACTGAAAGTTAGCAGCTGTCGCTACCATCATAATGCAAAAAATACTGTCTTGTTAATATACATGACAATCTTGCGTTGATAAGAGTTAAACTGTCAAAACTGTCCTCTCTGGCAAAGCTTACATCTAAACACTGGCATCAATGTTGTTAACACCTCTTGCGCCAGACACTCTTAAAACCAACTTACACATAAAGACGCATTGTTCTGTTCTTTCAGTTATATGACAGTATTTTCTAAAGGTCAAAAAGGAACCATAAAAGCAAGCACGTTCTTTCTTGATCAACAGTAATGATCATAATGGCTTAAACCCGGTTGCAAAGATTTGGGGAGGAGGGATGGATGCATGTAGAGAAGGGGATTGGAGAGAGGTAGAGAAGTGATGGAGGGATAGGAGGGAGGGATGGAGGAAGGTGGAGGGAGGTAGAGAGGGGGATTGGAGGGAGGTAGAGAGGGGGAGGGAGGGATAGGTGTGCGAGAAGGGGAGGGGGAGGGGGGGTGGGAGGGAGATAGGGGGAGGAGTGATAGGAGGGCAAGAAGGGGAAGGGGGGTGGGAGGGAGAGAGGGGGAGGAGGGATAGGAGGGCTAGATGGGGAGAGGGAGAGAGAGCTGGAGGAGGGAGGGATGCATGTAGAGAGGGGGAGGGAGAGATAGGAGGTAGAGAGCGGGAGGAGGGATAGGAGGGAGGTAGAGGGGGACGGAGGGATGGGAGGGAGAGAGGGGAGATGGGGGGGGAGGGAGAGAGGAGGAGGAGGGAGAGAGGGGAAAGAGGGAGAGAGGGGGAGGAGGGATAGGAAGTAGAGAGGGGGAGGGGGGATGGGAGGGAGAGATGGGGAGGATGAAGGGAGGCAAAGAGGGGATGGAGGGATGGATGAACTAAAGGGTGAAGTATTCTCAGATTCTGAAAGAGAGGAAAAGGAAGGAGAGAAGAAGGGAGGGGAGGAGGAAATCCAAGATGGCGTCTGATCTGTCAGTGGTTCAGGTCATCTGGATGCAGATCACCTGGTCAGAGGAAACTTCCTGGTTTCCATAGACTCTTTTA
>JAPMUY010002718.1:0-12500 GCA_026901105.3 Galaxias olidus | reverse complement strand
TTTGTTTGAGGGGTATAAATAGGTATGATGAGTTCAGCTTGTGGCTGCATGTGTGAAGGTATGTCATTATTGTCAATTCACCACTCTGACAGGACTTCAAACATTACATTAAAATATACTATGTATTTAACTTGATGTAATATATATTTTTTTTTATGTTGACTTAGTTATCTTATAGTAGACTGTGTAAGTTCTTATATCTATCACTGATATTAACCCTGGTGACCCAACCCCATGTGATGAGTGACATCACACTTACAGTCTGTCTGATCTGATTGCTGGTTGTTTCTCTCTCTCTCTCTCTCTCTCTCTCTCTCTCTCTCTCTCTCTCTCTCTCTCTCTCTCTCTCTCTCTCTCTCTCTCTCTCTCTCTCTCTCTCTCTCTCTCTCTCTCTCTCTCTCTCTCTCTCTCTCTGTCAGATATTAGCAATAAACATGGCTGACATAAATCACAATACTTAAAATGGTTAATTTAATGAGTTTGGTTTGAATTTGCTTTGAATTTGATAAGGCCCTTAGAGTTCTTTGAATTAACATATTTAGTCCTAAATGCTTTTTAGGGTCACAGTTACATATGATTTCATACATGAGGTCAGAGGTCAGATGCTTACTGAAATGAAGATATAAAATACGTTCACACAAACTATACAAATTAAAAATAAGCAAGGAGTATTTCACAATAGCTTTATATTTACACCAGTTTCCCCTTTGTTAATGAATAGCATTTTAATAAACAAAATAACTTCAACGTTGCTACACATTTAGTTATCTGTTCATCCACAGGAGGGCGCTATTAAGACCTTAAATAATATTTCATGGGCATCAGATCTGAGTGTCTCCTTTATAATCTCGTAGTATAAAGAATGCCTTAGTAGATTACACCACCAGTCAGGGACAAAGAGGAAAAGACAAAGAGAACCATGTTGGGAGTTCCATGTTCACCCCAGTAAATAAACTCTGTTAATGAGGGAGACATTTTCTGTCTCTGCTGTTAGCTCACCTCAGCACCCAATCAGGAGCCACGATATTCATTCATAAGCTTTGGCTTCAGGGCCCTCCAATCAGAGCCACTCAAATAAGCTTCTCCCACCATAGGATAAACAAACGGATCACTCTGATGACACCACGCCACCCTGTGATGTCATTGACAAACGCCTCCTCTGTAGTTTAATGAACGTTTTAAACACAGTAGACTAAAGGAACAGTTCACCAGAAACCCAACCAAAAAGCAACATATCATGTCACGGAGTGAGAGACCTACACTGCTCAAATCAAATAATACTACTTTATACTTTTGGTAGGTACCTCAGCAGCACTAAAGTAGACATACAGTTAGGATATACTACTTTGTCATTACATTACGCCTTGAACTTTGACCCTCTTGCTCATACATCCGTCGCAGTCCGTGAGGTGCAATGGATGTCCGGATGCAATGGAACATCTTGGTATTTTTGGCCTACTGCATTTCACATACTATGTTTTGGGACATACTAAATCGTTGTCTGGCTATCTATATGGTATGGCAGTATGGGTATTGAGACCCAGCCCAAGTGGGCCAAAGGAGCCATCTTAAATAGGGTGAGGACACAGCCAGCTCAGGTGTTCCCCGTCTTACTGACGACTTTTCCATTGCCTGCCACCCACCTGTAGGAATAGCAGGGAACAACAGGAGAGGAACAAAGGCGGCATACCTAGCAAACTCCACGCATGCCTCACCCGTCAGGACCCACCCCTAGGTGCACACACACTGGGTTCCTCTCTGTCAGGTGCACACACACTGGGTCTCAGCAGAGTGACTCATGTACACAAAGTGATATACCTCAGTCTCTGTCATGCTGTAGGGGAGTCCTCTCATGTACACAAAGTGATATTCCTCAGTCTCTGTCACGCTGTAGGGGAGTCCTCTCATGTATACAAAGTGTCCCACCATTCTCTGTCTGCATATCTTCCCTGTTTGAATGTGTCAAAGAAACCGCCACTTCCTCGGCCCCCACAGGGCCAATCAACAGTTGCTGCACGCTCATGGCCTTATGGGGGGACTCATAGCTGGTGTGGTCCTCAGCACGACTACACTCTAAAATCTCTATATACCTGTGTCCTATTCCCTGTGTTTCCTTTGAGCCTGTCCGTCTATATCAGGTGAAGCAAACTGCACAAAGGCCTCCCTGTACTCTCTAGGTAGTAAACTGGCAATGTTATCCCATTTGGGACACTTTCCCAACCTGAGAAGAACTGCACAATCTCTACCTTGCTGCAGCCGTAGGGCAGCCCCCTGAGTCTAACCAGGTCTTTCTGGACAGCCATCTTAAGGTCCTCTTTAGACTCCATATCTACAGACGCTGGCCTTGGACAGCTTGCTGGCAGGGGAGAACAGCTAGATGGCACTTGTGACACCACACCTTGTGATTTGACTTCAGACCAGACATGGTTACCTGTCAACTCATTGCCCAAAATGACATCAACATCCTTTACTAGTAGTTGTGTGCACACCCCCACAGCCACCTCCCCCTGTACCAGATCCACACACAACTGGATCCAATGCAAGGGGGCAGACAGAACCTTCAAACCCATTCCCCTAATAAGAACCTCACCACCTGTATACGACTCTGATGATGAAGGCAACACCGACTCCCTGATGAAGGTGTCCACTGCCCCAGTATCTCTCATAATCCTCACAGGGACGTTCACATCGCTGACCAGGAACGAAACAAAGCCATTGGAAATAAACGCAGCACAACCATTTCTACCCTCCTCTGAATCACAACCAAAGGTAACAGATGGAGGAACCACCCTCACTGGCTCAGCACACACAGGCACAGTGTCGATGTCCTCATGGTGATAATGACCTTTTAGGTACCTACATATTTGAAATACAACTGATGTCTCACATCTGCCAATGAAATGTCTTCCAATCCAGCCTCCATGCTATTACAGCGCCTCCCAAACCTGCCCCCATGAGTCAAAACAAACTCATCAGCTAACAGGAGGAGTAGTAACCTTATGCTCAGTGATATATGTTGTGATATGGCAACGAGTTCTTCAACTGTTCTAGTACCATCAGGTTGAAGAGCCCCTCTGGTGTGTCAACCCCCAAGGCAGACCACCAGTGATTAAAGTGAGCCACTAACTGTCATGGAAACTCAACACAAGTGTCCTCCACATTTATCCTCCCGGCACGGAAACATTGAAGGTATGCTTCTGGAAATAGCTCATGTGTGTGTGTGTGTGTGTGTGTGTGTGTGTGTGTGTGTGTGTGTGTGTGTGTGTGTGTGTGTGTGTGTGTGTGTGTGTGTGTGTGTGTGTGTGTGTGTGTGTGTGTGTGTGTGTGTGTGTGTGTGTGTGTGTGTGTGTGTGTTCAGTATGTCTCCTCAGTGAGCCGTGTCAGCACCTGCAGTAGGTCCCAGCTGCAGCAGTGCAGTCTCTGTTCAGTCTGACTGAGGGAGGTTTTTGTACGGCTCTCTATCACTGTGTGAACACATATTTACTACTGATAACATGGTAACTCTGACAGTAGTAAACTCCTGCATCTTCAGCCTGGACTCCACTGATGGTCAGAGTGAAGTCAGACCCAGATCCACTGCCACTGAAACGAGCTGGAACCCCTGACTCTAATCTATTAGCGTAGTATATGAGAAGTTTAGGAGCTTCTCCTGGTCTCTGTTGGTACCAGGCTAAGGTATGACCAACGTCACTGTGATAGTAAACTGCAGGACTGGTCTGACAGCTGAGTGTTACCGTGGCTCCTGGAGATGAACTCACAGCTTCAGGCTGAGTCACTGTCACCTGACCTCTGGACTCTGAAGAGGAGAACATTGGCACGTTAAAAAACTATATACACTAATAACATTTATTAACGTGCACCGAGACAATCGACCGTCTCATCCTTTAAAAATATTAACAATAATTGTGTTTTACCTGAAAACCAACAGCAGAGGAGAGTCCAGATAAAAGTGGATATTAACGTAGTCATGGTGACCGTCTGTCTGCAGGTTGTATTGTCCTGAAGATCAGCTCTCAGTCCTCCAGAGTTCATCTCACAGGACTATAAACACTCCCAGAGCACTGGAGCATGTGCTGCTGATGCAAAGTGTCTCTCTATGGAAACACTACTGTAATACTACTCCTGACTCTAACAGGGACTTTCCTACTCTGGTTATGTTCATCAAATAGAATCTTTCTGGTGTGAGGAGTAACTGATTTAGAATTAGTAAATTCAATTATTTAACTTTTTTTTTCAGTTTTTCTGATTAGAATTAAACAATTTAAAAGTGCAATCTTCATGGATTTTTGAAAACACTGAATTCAGCCAAGTCTTTCAAGAAATAATTAAATAAATAGAAAATATGTTTTAAATGGGAATAGCCAACTGCATGCACTGTCAGTGTTAGCACCTCATTAGTTGCAGTGAATACTGGCAGCTTTGGTGAGTTTGGTCTTTGTAAAGTCAGAGAGCCGTGTCTCTTAAGTGTCAGAGGTTTTTGTACGGCCGTTCTATGAGTTTGTATCACTGTGGAACACTTTTGGTGGAGGCACCAGACTGGATGTTGGAAGTAAGTCTTTCTGAATCTAGATTAAAAACAAGCTCATTTGGGATGCATTTTAATTACATACAAAGTAGAACGTTATGTTTTATTATTAAGTTATGTATAGTTTTTGGTGACAGTCTAATTTAATCATTTCAAGACAAAAGATTTTGTAGGATAACAGCCACAAGCCTTTTAAAAAAGTTCACAGTTGATGTGACTATAAAAACATTGATTTATTACATAGAGAGTTTAGTTTTTAATGTGAAAGGTGTGTCTCTTAAGTGTCAGAGGTTTTTGTACCGCCGTTCATTTGGTTTGTATCACTGTGGTACACTTTTGGTGGAGGTACCAGACTGGATGTTGGAAGTAAGTCCACCTTAATCTTATGCTGAAAATATATGAACATTGTAGCATGTTGCTTGTGCTTTTTACTTTTAATGGTTAATTAATAATAATTAATACATAATTAATAATAAATAATACTTAATTTTTAATATAATGTTAGAAAAGTTTGTTTTGGTTGGAGGACTAGATACAATTTGTAAAACATTATGATTGAATTATACATATTATCACAGTTTGGTGTTTGAAGGGGCAAATTTATGTTTCTGCAGAACTGGTTATTCATGACAAAACGAGCAAATTGCACTTTATTTACAATAATACATGCTTTGTATTCTTATGGTGGATCGTACAGATTCATAAGTGCTAAATTTTAATAACGTGAATAGTAATCTAAAAGGAGTGCTTACACTATTAAAGTGCAATCAGTTTGATTTTTGCATGTTAAATGTTTATATATATTTTATATCCACGTAAAGAAAGTTTCTGCCGCTATGTGATATGCATGACAGAGTTTTTAAAGGGAAGTGAGAAAGGTCACTAAATCTGATGAAGCAGATTAACTGTCTGAGGACAGAAACTCACTGAAAGAGGAACAAAGACTTTCTCACAGCCAAGATGTCAAACTGCCACATCATTACATCAGTCATGTGATTGAATGACAGCCGTCTCCTCCCGTCTCCTAGGTGATGTCCGTCCCACCCTGACGGTGCTGCCCCCCTCCAGCATGGAGCTGCAGCAGGGGAAGGCCACCCTCATGTGCCTGGCCAACAAGGGCTTCCCCTCAGGCTGGAGGCTGGGCTGGAAGGTGGACGGCAGCAGCAGCAGCAGCAGCTGGGAGGAGACCAGGAGCCCCGGGGTCCTGGGTCAGGACGGCCACTACAGCTGGAGCAGCACCCTGAGCCTCCCTGCAGACCAGTGGAGGAAGGTGGGCTCTGTGACCTGTGAGGCCACCCAGGGCTCCCAGCCTCCGCTCTCAGAGACCCTGAGGAGAGACCAGTGTTCCCAGCCCTGACCTGACCACACTCACTGGGATTTCCACTGGTTCTACTCGGATGGTCTCAAACTTTCTCTGTTTCTCTTAATCTCTGTCATCTCTGTCTCTATTTGAAGATTATTTTCTAATATTTGATCTATCATAGGACTATGTTTCACACTATCATACTACCATTACAGTGATGTATGCATGATTCATTGATACAATTATTTTTTATATTTGAATAAAAACCTTTTTGATCATAAAATGGTTTTCCTAACTGTTATTTCTGAGCAGACAAAGTACTACATTTGACATAATGATATTTCTTGACTTAACACCTATGATATGAACAGAAAGAAGTCGACGCAAAATGTAATATTTCATACATTACATTTTTAATTGATGAGGGAAGCATTGTAAGGAATGTCACTATATATTTATAATATATTTAGTTGAAACAATTAATGGCTGGGTTGATACTAACTCCCTCTCATACACTGTAATAGCTAGATCTATTGATGATACTGATAGACTCATCTTATGATGGCGAGCTTACTTTGACCAATCCAGTCCTGACGGATCAGTGATTATCAGTTAAGACAGGAAGGATGCATGTAGAATGTGGTGACACAGAGTGACTCTGAGGTGAAGGCTGAACATCTGGCCTCTGTGCTGCCCTATTCTGGCAGCGTGGTGGTCGAGGGCCCTGCTCATGCAAATCAGAGTTTCAGCCCCACAGCCTCCAACCCTCTGGGACTGGGCCAGCTGTGTGGGGGTGCTGACTGACTGGGGAACTGAACAACATTAGTCTGGGGAAGCAGACTTCACTTCACTTGGTTTGGCATCATCTCTAGAGTTTCAGCTTCCCTCACTGGTCTTATAGGACTGAACCTGGGCTGGGAAGCAGCCAGCAAATAGCTCTGGACTTTGGAGAACCTTCGTGCTGGGGCTTTTAATGGGCCTGTCTTTGTGTGTTTGGTGATGGAGGTCCACTGTACTGTGCTTCAGGTCCCATCATGCAGTGTTGCTGTCTGTAATAATATTATTCATGCATAGTGTAATAGATTTACGTCATCCCTTTAAGTCTGGTTTGTGAATATTAATACTAAGACTAAGTTGATAGGTATTATGTGTGTTATTGATTGGAGCTGTGTCAATGGACTAAGGTTGTATTCAGTGGTTTGGTTTTAATGAAGGAAGTACTAGGGCTGATGGGAAGATGAGTTTAAATTCTGTTATGTATGTGTAAAGAAAATGTCTATTGTTTACTGTCAAAAGCAAATAATTAGGCTAGCCAGTATGTAGACTTTTAATTCACTCTAAGGTCAACAGTCAAACACATTCAGTATTTACCAGCAGGATACATTGCCATACTGTGTGTTACTGTAATATAATCCTATATGTAACCGTATTCTGTATGTTAGAGGATAAATTATGTTTAATTAATGACGTTTATTTAAACAAAAATGATGATTATTAATAACAAATGAGAACCGAATTCCCTAACAAAATGTGCCTCATATCAGCAGTGATGATTAATAACATTTATATCATTAAAATGTATTGTTTATATTTATATGTTTTTCTTGATAAATTTTATTATTGTATCAATATGGTATTTGATCTATTATAACCCTTAAATGAGTGTTACATTGAATTAATGAAGTTGAGTTATTAATTGTCTCTTGTACTTAAAAGTTTTCTAACATAAAGTATGGAATTTTTTTAAGTTATTTCGTGAAATGTGAATATTGATGGAAATTGAATAACTCTCCTGATGATTCTAGTGTTTTGTTTAAGTGAAGTTGAGTTCCAACCTATAATGTTAGTGAGCAGCTGTAGAGTCAGATCAGTTCCTCTCCAGCTGAGGGAGGTTTTTGTACGACGCTCTAACACTGTGTGAACGGTAAGCCGTTAGTCTGCTGACAGTAGTAAACTCCTGCATCTTCAGCCTGGACTCCACTGATGGTCAGAGAGAACCGAGTCCAAGGAGAAGATCCTGTCCCACTAAAACGATCTGGAACCCCAGACTGACGATAAATTACATGATACGTAAGGAGTTTAGGAGCTGCTGCAGGTACCAGTGGAGGTTGTTACTGGTACTTGAACTGGCTGTACAGCTGATGGTGAGTCTCTCCTGGAGCAACAGACTGAGATTCAGGAGACTGAGTCAGGATTATTTCCCCAGAAGATCCTGATAAATAAAAAAAACGTTACAAAAGGAAAACATAATCAATTAACGTCATAACATAATTTGAAATTGCAAAGAAAAAAGACATAGGCCTACTTTCACAAAACATTACCTGAGCTGAGACACATTTGTTTAACGTTAGATGAGTTCTGAAAGACTAAATTTCTCAGCACGTATGATATTGTTTAACACATTCTGAACTACAAAGTAGAAGAGTCTCACCCTGGACCAGCAGCCTTAGTGTCCCCAGCAGTAGAACCAGTGATGACATCATCATTGTGCTGCCTGTCTGTGTCTGTATCTCTGAAAGGACTGAACCACCGATCAACACTGGCCTCTTAAAGTGAGTGGAGCAGGGAGACAGGACAGACATACAGTATGCGAACACACTTCCTTTAAACACACACAGAGACAAACATATTTGTTCACATTCACTCACACTCATACATTTTTAGCTTTTAAATAGTTTTTCAGCTTGACCTTATTGCTTGCAGTATAATTTAATCATATTTTTCTTCAATATAATTTTACATTTGACATCCTTATATGTTAATGCTTTTCAAGACAAAGACAATCAGACATGGATCCAATGAAAGAATTAAACAATATTTAGAGCCATAAAGTTTATTATATACAATAATTAATATCATCTTATTTGTGTATTAAAATATCACATTCATCTGTAAGTAGAAAGTTATTCAAGGCACAAACAACATTCAGATTTTGAGTGAAGCTCATTATATCTCTGGACCACCAATGTGGTTATGGATAAGATTTTTATGAGACGATATCACTTTTCAAACACACACTGCAGCAGTGTCATACAGTGTGTCCACCCAAATCTAAGTTTGTAATGAAGTGTTAACACCTCATGAACTGCTGGCTGATGTGTCATGCTAAAGGATCAGTAACTGGACTCAGTGGCCTCCACCGCCCTCCAGTGTTGGGATTATTTAAACACAGGATTTAGAGATGCATCTGATAACATTTATTGCTTTCCTAAGGAGAGGGTGGTGTTGGTTTAAAGACTGCCATCTTTAATTTACCTGAAATATTGTTTGCTAAGGTCAATTGAATTTGCTATTAATTGTTGCAGCCTTAACTTATAAAATTTCTAAGAAGCCATTTTGCCATTCTTACCCCATTTCCCCTCAAACACACCACAGACTCTCAGACAAGGTGCTGAGGTGAGTGCAGGGTTTACCTCTTAACTGGAAACACAGATCATAAGTGTAAGAAATGAATTGACTACGAAAAACAAAGGTTTTCCACAGAAATATTTATTAGAAATATTCATAATAACTAATTCAGTAAATAATGATTAAAAAGCTGCCGATACTATTATGTAAAAATGCTGTCTGGTTAAAATCCCCAACTCTATATGTACATCAAATTATATATATTTTATTAAGAAAAACAAAGCATTAGACCAAAACCATTATCAATCATCCTTATAAAAAGCATCAAAAGTAACCATGATAAACTAACTAAATGGAGAAAGCTGTTGCCAATATCATGTAAAAAAATTAACTATCTCAAGGCATATATAACAGTTAAACTGTCAAAGCAATCTTCTCAGGTAAAGCTTACACATCTACACACCTAAATCTTACACACATTTAAACACTGTCACCAACATTGATAACACCTCCACCACCAGACACTCTTTAATCCAACTTACACATATGATACACACACATTATTCTGTCATTACATTTATGTGAGAATGTTTTCAGAAAGTTAAAGCCTCTATGGGCAACTTTTTTGTATTAACGTATTATCAAAACCTTTCTACAGTTTGTATATTGTAATATCTATGGGAGAATGAACAAATCACTGTTCAGTCCTCTCGATGTCTCAATATTTAACACTCATTCTGTCTGCCACCGGTTACGATCTCCCGTAAAACTGTGACGAATTGCTTTATGGCACAAGGACGTGTCACTAAATCAGGAAGAGATTCCCACACTTGGAGTATAATCCTAGATCATGCCAGCCATATGCAGTGACCACCAGCATTCTGCATGTCTTTTTTTGTGACGGTTAGGGAAACCATTTACAATTTTCAAATGGTAGGGGTCGCAAATCTCATCACTTACAACCCACAGTCACTTTAAAACTATACAATAACTATAAAAGCAAGTGCTGTTTTTCATAATCAAGATTCATTATTATAATGGCGTCAATCCGGTTCCATAGGATTTGGGGAGGAGGGATGGATGCATGTAGAGAGGGAGAGGGAGGGATAGGAAGGAGGTAAAGAGGGGGATTGGAGGGAGGTGAAGAGATGGATGCATGTGGCGATGGAGATGGAGGGATGGGAGGGAGGGATGGATAGAGGAAGGGGGAGGGATGTAGAGAGGGGATGGAGGGATGGGAGGGAGGTAGAGAGGGGAGGGAGGGAAGGATGACCCAAAGGGTGAGGTACTCAGAGATTGAAAGAGAGGAAAAGGAAGGAGAGAAGAAGGGAGGGGAGGGGGAAATCCAAGATGGCGTCTGATCTGTCAGTGGTTCAGGTCACCTGCATGCAGATCACCTGGTCAGAAGAGACTTCCTGGTTCCTATGGACTCTTTTAGGATGAGCTGCTGTACAGACACACCCACAGACATACACACACACGCACACACACACACACACGCACGGATGCACGTAATATTACATGATATAAAAACCCAGACCATGCTGTTGCCATACAGTTAGTAGAAAGTTTTGTTTTTTAGATACACGGAGGTCTTTATGACTGTACATTCTGTGTGTGTTGTCTGGATCAATACATGTTGAATGTTGTGTCTAAAATTTCTCACCTGCAGTCTTGTCCCGGCAATATGCCACCAGTATGATGGTGGTCAGCAGGTAGGGAGACGACACCACTATACTACACAGCAGTCTGGACCAAGACATGAGGGGAGCTGGAGTTGGAGAGGGGGGGTGGAGGGAGGGATGGAGCAGGACAGGAGGCTAGAGAGGGAGACGGAGAGATAGTGGAAGGAAAGGGTGCAGAGGGAAATGGAGGGAGGGGTAACGAGAGGGATGGAGGGAGGGATGAAGAGAAGAGTTAAGGCAGGTTCTTAATGATTCCTTCAGGATACACAGTAGAGTGGTGTAGAACCTTGTCAGACCTGTTAGCTGCTACAGAACCATCTCAGTGATGAATGTTGAGAAGAAATCCAGCATGTCTCTCACCTCTCACTGACAGCCAGCTGCCAAATGATTATCTTCCCAGGTCAGGGATTCCACAGAAGTATCTCCCTTCATCCGAGGCTGATACACTGGGGATGGTCATCTCTCCTGACCTCTCAGTGCTGACGAGGGATCCATCTTTATAAAACTCTGCTGTGAGGTTAGAAGGAGGCTTCCTGTATCAACAGTGCAGAGTCACAGCATCTCCCTCTGTCACAGGAAGGGTGGGGCTCTCCAGGATCAGAAAAACTGTAAAGAACCAATCACATTCTGTTACACGCTGACTAATACCCCAACCTTTGAAACAATGTGTACTTATTGTCACAATAAATCTAAGTAAGTAAGTAAGTCTGATGTGACTTACTTGGGTGTAAAGTTTGTTGTAAAGCAGAGGACTTACAGTGTGCTGTGATGTTGACAGCCTGACTGTACTCTCCTGAGACAGACTCACACCAATACACTCCAATGTCAGAAGAAGGCTCAATTCTGAAGGTACATGTGGATCCTGTCACTGATCCCCAGTCAGTTTCACACTCTGATAGTTTCCCTCTCCTTGTGATCCTCTTCACTCTCCATCCAGTAGAGTGTCTCTGTTCCTCACAGCTCAATGAGACAGACTCACCATGGTAGTTTTGAACACTGTTGGGACTGACACTCAGAGAGACTGATGGAGTAGGACCTAACACACACACACACACACACACACAAACACACAAACACCCACACACACACACACACACACACACACACACACACACACACACACACACACACAGTTAAGAAGAGGGGGTTTTGAAGTACACAAAATGCCTGACCCATAATGTTCCTTGTATACTGGTGACCAACGGGATACATGGAGGAACTTAGGATAGCTGAACTCTATATAAACCACCCGGTCTCCTCTCTCAGCTCTACACACATACGGTCCAGTGTGATTCAGACCAACAGGACTGAGAGAGTAGGAGCCTCCAGCCCCACGCTGGCTATCTGCTAGCAGCTCCACAGAGAAACTCTTCGACCAATGGGAGGGTAGGTCTGCTGAGTACGGAACAGCCCTGTACCAGGAGAACTTCCAGTCTGGAGAGGAGTCTCCATAAACCTGACAGCTCAGAGTCACCGAGTCTCCAAAATATACCCACCATGAAGGAGACACACTAATGCCAGCATCTGATATGGAAGAGGAGAATACAACAAATAACTCATGAGTTGTATAGATTATATTAACTATTCTTTGCTTTAATAACATCAATGAATGGATTAAATAGAAAGTAGAGAGCCTCAC
>JAPMUY010002717.1:0-22786 GCA_026901105.3 Galaxias olidus | reverse complement strand
CCCCTCTTATAGGCCTGCTTCCTCCTGTGTTCTGAGAAACGGTTTTAGGGGGGTGGGGGTGGGGGCTGCCACCGTCTCAGAACAGTGGTTATCAAACACACCCTCCTTAAGCCCCCTCTGCACAAGATACTCTGCACTGCTGAGCACACCACCACTGATACTATAAATGTAGGTTTGTGTGTGTGTGTGTGTGTGTGTGTGTGTGTGTGTGTGTGTGTGTGTGTGTGTGTGTGTGTGTGTGTGTGTGTGTGTGGCTGGGTTGGTGGATGTGTGTGGGGGTTTCGGCATGTGTTTTTGCTGTTTGTTTGTGAGAGTGTATATGCCAGTGAGTTTATGTGGGTGTTTGTACTTTGAGTGATGGGTTATTTTGGAGTGTGTGAGCATGCCTATGCGTGTGTGTAGGTGTGTTTAGGAGTGTGTGAGTGTGTGCGTGTGTGTAGGTGTAGGTGTGTGAGGTTTAAGGTCTGAAGGTGTCTGAAGCATGCGATCAATCCGTCATCTTTCTCACCCTCTGCTGATCAAACTGTCATGTCTCAAACCCCTGCAACACAGACAACTTTGAAAATTAACAATTCAATTAAATTAACAATTCATACATTTTCTACCCTGTCAATTATTGTTTTCCAACATTGATTTGTTTTTTAGAAAACGACATCTAAAAGCCGGAACCAGTAAGTTATTCTCCTACAGTTCAGCCAAAGCGACCTTCAACTTTATTAGAAAAACATCGTGACCTCATGTTGTCTGTAAACTCCAAAATCTTTGTTTACGATTCTAGTATTCCATTTCCTTTAGTTTCTAATTCAAAATTCACCATCATTTAAGGATTATACCTGTCTGACATCTAGGATTATATACCTGTCTAACATCCAGGATCATGCCAGCTTGGAGGCTCAGTGGTAAGCAATGTTGCTTCACAGCAAGAAGGTCCTGGGTTCCAACCCCACCTCACCCAAGGGCTTTTCTATGTAGAGTTTGCGTGTTCTCCGTTTTTGTGTGGGTTTCCTCCGGGAACTCCGGTTTCCTCCCACCATCAAAAAACATTCTGCATCCTCATACCAGTGTCCAATGTGTGTGAGCAAGTCTATCGTGATATGTTAGGTGAGCAAGTCTGACGCAAATTGGCTGCCGCGGGATCACTCAGATTGAGTATTTTGTTCGATAGCTGTCGGTCCATTCGTTGTTGGTTCTATGTAATTAATTGGCGACCGATTTGTGTAAAGCGCTTTGAGTCTTCAGAAAAGCGCAAAAAACTAAATAAAATGAATTATTATTATTATACCTGTCTAAAATCCAGGATTATACCTGTCTAACGTCCAGTTAGAGTTAATAGCAGGAGTAGTTCTGGTCACTATAGTAGTGGTACTGGTCACTATAGCAGTGGTACTGGTCACTATAGTAGTGGTACTGGTCACTATAGCAGTGGTGCTGGTCACTATAGCAGTGGTACTGGTCACTATAGCAGTGGTGCTGGTCACTATAGCAGTGGTACTGGTCACTATAGTGGTAGTACTGGTTCACAATATTAGTATTGGATCAGTACCTGCAGAGATGACTATAGTCATTGTAGGGACAACGGGTCGCTTCTGGTAGAGGGGTTTCCGTTTCTGTGACACACACACACACACACGCGCGCGCGCACGCACGCCCGCCCGCCCGCCACACACACACACCGCCCGCGCGCCCGCCCGCCCGCCCGCCCGCCCGCCCGCACGCACGCACGCACACACACACACACACACACACACACACACACCACTACTGGGTTGTAAAATAAAAACTATCAAGTTGGCTTTAAGATGCACAGAGAAGGAATGAAGACGTCTAAAGTATGAACCCTCCCTTACACAAACCCACCCAGCTCTCCTCCCATGTGAAGTCATGCCTGTTGTCATAGTTACACCTCACCTCTCTTACTTTGCGGTTTCCGCTGGTGGTTGGAAACACCGACCCCACACGCTGAAGCATAAACTGTAAGACAACACAACGAGGACACAGTCACAAAGTGATGTGTCTGACCTCACAGGAAGAAATATTTTACGCATACAACAAACATTATTCTTTTTGTCATGTTGACAAAGTTATACTTTAATACTTCTCGGTGCATACACCAACAAAAACCTAAGCTAAGAGGCCGTAACCAACGTGGTAACCATAGAGACACAGCTAATCGTTTCTCTGCCCGGTCTCTCACCTGCGTGAGTTCTTAAAGTGGAGTAGTCAGAGGGTTCTGGAGCCGCTCGCTCTGAGGAAAACAAAGACAGACAAACGTCCATCAGAAGAGACTGCATCCGGCCACGTTCACATAGTGTTAGACCTATCCTTTCCTTAGCACCTTGTTCTATACGTTCACATAGTGTTAGACCTCTCCTTTCCTTAACACCTTGTTCTGTACATTCACACAGTGCTAGACCTCTCAGAACCTCACAGAACAGAAGGGATGTATGGAGGTATTTTTTATGAATGACAGCACAAAAAGAAAGATGAAAGGATGCAGGGATGCATTCTAAACAATGAGAGCGTGTGGTGTACAGGATGTAAGGATGCATTCTAAACAATAAGAGCGTGTGGCATCTCCAACACGTTTGCCATGCCTCTCATCGTCCTACTTCCTACTTCCTGATTTATTATAACGTTGGCGTACATGACGTCTTCTGAAATTGCTGGCTCTTCAGCGACTTAAACAATAACAACAACAACAACAACAACAAAACAGAAACATTTTGACATTGAAGAAGAGATTCACTGAAAACACAACCAAATAAAACTTGAAGTTAATTGTGATCTAAGGTAATTTACTAGTGAGTGACACTCAATAGTAATGCTTTGTACACATTTCAGTACAGAAGATATTGAATATAATAGATGTTCTTACTTTTGCGTCTTCTCCAAACCCACAGTCCCACCACCACCAATAGAGCCATCAATAAGAGAGCGACACCACCCACAACCAGAGGGGGGAGGAGAGAGGAGGAGTTTCTGTTGGCACGTGGAAAAGCTAGAGGACGCAAGAAAGAAAACAACTGTAGAGAAATTCCAATGAACAGACAAGATCATGTCGAAAACAAGAAAGAAACCGATGTTTGAACTCAAATGAAATAAAAAAACGTGTACATCAAATTCACAATTCTACCTTTATTGTTGCACTTGGTAAAATGTGCACTTGGTAAAATTCATGTGACATAAATCCTCATTTACAATTTGAAAACATAATGTAACGTTATAAACCTACCTCTCACTGCCAGCCAGCTCTCTGGAGATTCTCCCAGGTCAGAGTTATTAAATATGAATACATTATAACTGTTCTGTTAGTAATGATGACCTCCTCACCTCTCACTGCCAGCCAACTCTCTGGTGATTCTCCCAGATCAGAGTTATTACATATTAAATAATTTTAATTTAAACTGTTCTGTTGGTAATGATAGTAGTAGCCTAGTGGGTATAATTGCTACCTGGTGACCAAAAGGTCATGACTTCAAGGCCACCTGGGAACACCACGACTAGTGTGCCTTTGAGCAAGGCACTTAACCCTAAGTGGCTCCAGAGGGACTGCCCCTGTAATCTCATTGTATGTCTCTTTGGATAAAAGTGTCTGCTAAATGACCGTAACGTAATGATGACCTCCTCACCTCTCACTGCCAGCCAGCTC
The DNA here is from genome assembly GCA_026901105.3 of Galaxias olidus. Lineage (NCBI taxonomy): Eukaryota > Metazoa > Chordata > Actinopteri > Galaxiiformes > Galaxiidae > Galaxias > Galaxias olidus. The sequence goes on along the minus strand of JAPMUY010002717.1, from coordinate 19,137 downwards.
TGTGGTGATTCTCCCAGGTCAGAGTTATTAAATATGAATACATTATAACTGTAGTGTTAGTAATGATGACTTCCTCACCTCTCACTGCCAGCCAGCTCTCTGGTGATTCTCCCAAGTCAGAGTGGTGACACTTGTAGAGACCCTCATCCAATGAGGACACATTGAAGAGGGTCATCTCTCCTGTGAGCTCCGCCTCAATGAGGGCACCATCTTTGTAGAAGAAGCCACTCTGGACTTGTTTAACGTCTTTAGATATCTTGTGTAAACAGCGCAGAGTCACCTTATCTCCCTCCGTCACAGGAAGGACAGGACTCTCCAGGATCACAGCATTCTCTAAGTAGCAGTCAGTATAAAATATTAAACAAGCAAACTAACCTTAACTCTAAACAGGATCACAGCATCATCTATAAAACATTATGTTAGTTAACTTTAAACAACCAAACTAACCTTAACCCTAACCCAGGATCACAGCATCATCTATAAAGCATTATGTTAATTGACCTTAAACAACCCAGCTAACCTTTACCCTTAACTAGGATCACAGCACCATCTAAGTCGTCGTAAAATCTTATCTTAAGTAACTTTAAATAACTTATATAACTTAAATTGTCTTACATCTTATCACTGTTTATTTCCTACTTGTAACAAGAGGCTTAACCTACCAGTCACAGTGATGTTGACAGCAGTGCTCCTCTCTCCTGAGACAGACTCACACCAGTACTCTCCAATATCTGATATGTAGGACTCTCCGATACGACATGGCTGTGTTTCTGTTTTGGACCCCCAGTCGAGTGTGCAGGTACCATTCCCTCCACTCCTTACCCCCCTCTTCACTTTCCACTCTCCAGCATAACTCCCCTTCTGCTGCTCCTCACAGCTCAGAGAGATATGCTCATATTTAAAGAACTGAGATCTGCCTGGACTGACCCTCAGAGAAGCTGGAGGAGAGAGAGAGAGAGAGAGAGAGAGAGAGAGAGAGAGAGAGAGAGAGAGAGAGAGAGAGAGAGAGAGAGAGAGAGAGAGAGAGAGAGAGAGAGAGAGAGAGAGAGAGAGAGAGAGAGAGAGAGAGAGAGAGAGAGAGAGAGATCCATTAACGGGCTACTGTATTATGAGAATGAGAATGTACTGCATTTAAATGACGGACACTAAAAGCATCAATTCTGCTTTGCTAGGCTGGCTTGTGCTAAGCTTACGTTATTAAGTTATTAATATAGAGACTTAACTTTAGGTTAATGGGTCTAATACAGAGAGACTGAGTTTTTCATCTCGACAAAACAGAAAGTCACTTACTTCTTATCGTGGTGGGAGCTCCTTCAAAGCCATTTGAAAACAAAATGGATGTATTCAGTACTGCAGAAAGAGAGAAGAGAGAAGAGAGAAAGATGGAGAAACATTTCACATGTGGAAAAAGATAGGGAAAAGTTAGGGAGGGAAAGGGGGAGGTGGAGGGAGAAAGGGAGGGAAGAAAACACACGGAAGGGGAAAACATTTTACGTTTTAAAGTGCATTTTAGTAAATTCATATTATTATTAAAAACTCAAATTAGACTCAGATAATTTACCCAGCAGGGAGAAAAAAAATGTGAGCTCCATCCTAGGTGACAGATTGACTGTCAGCCTGACCGACTGACTGACAGTATAAGAGGCTGACGGAGTGACATCACGATTGTAGACACTCCTCTTCCTGTCTATGCTACAGAGCCCACTCTTGACTGGCTGCCTGACTGACTGAGAGTATGAGGCTGACGGAGTGGCATCACGATTGTAGACACTCCTCTTCCTGTCTATGCTACACTCCTGACTGGCTGACTGACTGATTGATAGACTGATCAACCACTCAGCAGACTGACTAAAAAACGGATTCCTCTTAGAGTCTTAGCCCCTCCATTTCCTGTCTAGGGCTTCCAATATCAAGAGCAAAACAACTGTGGAAGTTTTGCTACATATAAACTTTGATATATGCAAATATACTTTGTTTAATATAGCACTTGTTTGGCTCTTATCTAGATGATTAGGTCAGGGATGCACTTATTCTATCGACTTGACTTGTAGTTTTTACCTTATCTTTTTCTAGGCACAATTTTTTGTAAGTCGCTTTGGACAAAAGCGTCTACTAAATTACTGTAATGTTAGGTAATGTAATGTTATATACTTTCAAGAGCATGCATGTGATTTTAAGATCACAGTGATTGACCCTTGTGTGAAGTTGATTATTCAATAATTTAACAGGGTCTTTACAGAAATCTCGTAATTGAGCCATCTTACTGTTCAGCTGTCACTGTGATGAAGACCAGTGGGTCCTAATCTAAAAGCGCTATAAAGGAACAACACCCCCACCTTGTGGAGAGGTGATGCCACTCCACTAGTTGCAATTTAAAATCAACCCAACACCAGCTAAAGCACTTCAAGCCTGGAATTTGTTTGGGTGTTGTGGGTGTTGGGTTTATTGTTTATCTTTTAAAATAATACAGATGTATTTAGCAATTATCACCCTTGCAGAGAGGTTTTGAAGCCAGCTGAAGACAGCTGCTTTGTGTTGGAATACCTGTAGAAGGCTGCATGCACTCACTCATCTGGTCTGGTCAACTCACTCTATCACACAGAAGGCAGGCGGAACTAGCAGCTAAATTTTAAACTTGAAAAAATATAGTTTTGTATTTGGTCCATACATGCTTTCGTTGCCACTTGATATCTCATTTATAAACAAAGGAAGACTCGATTAACCTAAATTAGGTAATCAGGTAATTAATTTAGCTCTTTTGGTTTTCGTGGATGTCCCCCTAATGTCACAGTACCACATTACTATCGCCAGGTTTAAATTGAGCAGGTGAATGTGATGGCCCAACCCAGTCCTCAAGTACCCCCGTTGCAGAGTAGACGATTGATATCGATTGCTACAATGCTGTTCTTTCAGGCCTCCCCACCAAATTACTTACTTACAAATAGTCCAGAATTCAGCTGCTCGTATCCTCACCCACACCAAGTCACCAGACCACATCACCCCAACTACACTGGCTCCCTGTACATTATTGGCTTTCACGTATGTTTAGAAACGCATGTTTCATATCCATGTTAACTGTTTGTAAGTGTCGTTGTTTGGAAAAAGGACCTGACAGGTTTCTGAAACATGCATCGGGTTGCATAATCCCCCATCGGATACTGTGCAACAGACCCAAAATAGGTGGAAGCTGGGGTGGAGATGGGCAGCAGCAAGAGCAAGAGTGTGGTGCAGCAGCGGGCAGAAGCATGGTGTGGTGCAGCAGTGAGCGAGCAGTTGTAGGAGTAAGTGTGTTGAGTGCCGGCGGTTTAGTAGGCTGTGTTAAACTACTGAGCGTATGCGACTGGTCGATTGATGTGACGCGGATAAATGCTGTGTCTGAGTTGCCTTCCTGAACTAGCTCTGATTATTTATGGCGTCGTTTTGTACATCTACAGTTAATGGAAAATAGAAAAAATGGACAGAAACAGTGGACATTGGACAGATGGTTAATATGTATGAAAATTCATTTTATAATTTCATGACTATGTTCACAGACTGATAAAAAGACAAATAGGAAATGGGTGAGGTGGAGCTGGGTTGTACATCCCAGAATTTAATAAAGACGTTTCTCACAGAATACAGATACAGTATCAGCGTACACAGCTGAAATTTTGACTATTATAATTGGTATGCAATGAGTAGAGGAGGTCAAACCAGACAGAGCAGTTATTTGTACTGATTCAGTAAACTGTTGTTGAGAATGGGAGTGAGTGTACAGTTCTGTTCAGTCCCTGCCCCTGGCACTGAAAAGGCAGACAAAATAGCGAAGAGAGCTTTGCAAGAAAATCTTGTGGGTATCATAGTGCCATTAGGAAAGGGAGAGGCAAAACTATTTTTAGAGTTTGAGCATTAGAGAAGTGGCAAAAGAGATGGAATGGAATGATGATGGGGGCAGACATTATCATGATATTCAAAAATCCAATAATATAACCGTATTTAAAGGTAAAATTGAGTAAGTGGTATTTTCTAGACTGCTACTTGGACATAATGGGTTGAATTCCACACTATGGCTTATAGGGATGTGTGCCTCAAATCTTTGTGATGAATGAGATGTAAGAGGACGTAGAACACGTATTGTTATATTGTAGAACATATAGTGTTGAAAGGCAAATATTCATGTGGTTAGGAAGAATGGAAGAGAATGGGATATTATGCGTATTCTAGAAGCTGGGGATGGATTGTGGAAAATAAGCAGGGCAAATTTTTTTTTTCTGAAGGAGACCGGGTAAGTAAACCTCATTTGGGAATAAAGACAGTAGTATAGCTCGTCATGACACTACACACTCCGGTACAGTAGGTGACGGAATCCAGTTTATTTGGTTGCGCTGCCATAAAGAAGAAGCAGCGAGGCTTTGGCGCGCATTTCATTCAAGTGGACAGTTGGACGGAATTGGTCCATATTTGGTTGATTGCATGCATAAATCTTCATGTAGAGTGTTTAGATAAAAATTTAGAACTGCTTTGTGTTTTATTGGCAGGCATGGTCTCCAATCCTTTGATAATACTAGTAGGAGCCAAAGATGGTGGAGTGGTTCTGCAGTGTGAGTCTGGAGGCTGGTACCCAGAGCCTGAGGTGGAGTGGCTGGACAGTGAGGGACACGTCCTCTCTGCTGGACCCACACAGACACTCAAAGACCCTGACGGCACCTACACTGTAAGACGCAATGTCACTGTGTATCAAACTGCCACCAACAGGTTCACCTGTAGAGTTCAACAGCAGCTCATCAACCAGGAAAGTTCATATTTATATTCCAGGTAACAATATCCATATATGAAGATGTTTATGTACATAATTTGTAAAATATGTCAGGTCCGTGTATGTCTGATTTTCTAGGACTGAAACACCACTGATAATCTTTAACACATTTTATCTTTCTTTTGTGTTTTTTGTGTTTTTTTTTGTCCCTGGTAGAGTTTGCTTTCAAATGAAATTCTTACTGATACCATTGTTGAATTAGTTTCATATGACCATTAAACTAAAACTAAACTGCAGATAGGCATCTGATCATTCCAAAAGTAAAACTGAAGACATTTTGGAGAGCATGCATTTTCTAGGTCAGCACCTAAACTATGGAACTCTCTCCCCCAATCTGATTCGTAATTCCAACTCACTATTAATTTTTCAAACCCATCTTAAAATCTATTTTTCACCCAAGCATATCCTTGTTAACTCTGTTTAGCATCTGGTCCTTTAGCATACCCTATTTAACTCTGTTTAACTTTGTTTAGAATCCGGTACTTTTTCTTTACTGATATCCTTTTGCTTACTTTTAGTTAGAACTGTTGTTGCTCTCTGTCCGTTCTACCTGTTTAATTGCTTCTTTTTGTCATGTTATCTATGTTGATATTGTGAAGCGTCTTTGGGTGTTAGAAAAGCACTATATAAATAAAATGAATTATTATTATAATTGTTATTATTAACTGTTTTACAAGTGACTTCTTCTCTCATTGTACCTGTGGCTGTGTGTGGGTCTGGATCTTTTGTTTGGCACTGGGAGTACTAGCAACTTTCTGTTGGTTAGATCGTAAATACATCAGAAGAGGTGGTAAGCTAAATATATCCAAAATGTTTGGCAAATACTAGGAGTAGGTCGTCAACGTCAATAGATTTAATTTGATGATATAGAGCTAGACAACCACAGCACTTTACACTGTAGGTGTTTGGTCGCTAATGTGTAGCATCCATCTGGGTGATGTCATTTGAGTATTCTGAATGCCACGCTGGTACAGTTTTTATTGTGTACTTTTGATCTAGCTGAGCTTTGTTAAAATACATTTATTTGCTTGAACCAAATGTATTCAATAATTAAGTAGATGAAAGTGTTCGGTCTACCTATATATTTTGCTTTATGGTTTCAAACTTCTTGAGTTTAAGAGTAAGTTGTACATTTTAACCGTTGTTAATTTTGTCTTCTCTCTCTCTCTCTCCCTCATCCCTTCACACAATATGTCTTCAATACCAGTCTTGTAGAACCACAGAACCACACTGGGGAACCCAATCAGCCAGTGGAACCGTCCTGTAGGAACACTATGCATTGAGGATGAGACCATTTTCTAACTATTCCATAGTTGCTATGGGGCACAGTGGAGCACATGTCACTTTGTTTTTCTTAGATTTGAACTGTTTTTGCACATTTATTTGTATTTTTTAGTGTTTGAATATGTATATGTAATATACAATATATAATATATAATTTTGAGGGTTGTGACAGCATCTGTCCACTAGAGGGCGATGTAGGACCGTGTTTTTGTGCTTAACATCATGAAGTGGCCAACATTAACGTTTAGTCATACTGTAAAAAACAGAATGTCTCAGTCTATTGTCTTTGTTCTTGTCCTCCTCCTACTCCTGTAGGTTTTATAATTATAAGGGCACGGTGCTTGGACCATTCCCAACATTGTAAACCATTTAAAAATGTAGTGTATACTTCATTTGTGTGCTCACTGCTCATCACTTTTTCGAAGAATAACTGGTATTAGCCGTACGGCCGATACTTCCGCCACTCGCAGTTTGATGTTGTACCGTCACGCTGATTGCTACAATGGGGCCCCACTGAGGGTTTTTTTCGCCATGCATCAGTGCACTGTTTAGGCTTTTTACGGGACGTATTGTTGTCATTGGAAATTGGGCCAATATTAGTGGCAATTTGGGGGCTCCTTTTCAATATTTTTTTGCCGGGGCCCCAAACATTTGCCTGGTTTGCCTGTCCTGACCGGGCGCCTCTGAACGCTACTCATATTTCTGCCCTAAAACTCGACTTATACAATTTTAGACCGTAATGTAAGACAATCAACCTAATTCAGTCTCTTGTATACGTTTCACTAAATGCACATTAAGGTGTGTCTGTTCTCCCTTTCCATGGCAGGGGTGCATTTCCCATCCCCCTGATGACTCCTATGAAATCTGTCAAGCACATCATGCAGAGCTCTGAGTTGATCAAAAATCTCATATACCTTTAGAAATATAGGTATACTAAAATACTTTATAAGGCAATTAAGTAAAAAAAGTAGTACAAGTAACCAATCACACACACACACACACACACACACACACACGCACACATGCACACACACACACACACACACACACACACACACACAAAAGACATGCTATAAAAGCAAGAAGTTGTTGTTTGTTTACAGAATGGTGTAGTCCCTTTGTCCACTCATCTTACCTGCCAAAAGGGATTGAAGCACTACTTATTTTCAGTTACAACCCACACCTGTTGACTCAATAATAGAGGTGTCATCTTGCTAGCCTTCCACTTTTAATATAATACCTAGTAGAAGTTGTTAGGCTGTGGCTCCTCAATAGAAAATGGGTGCATGACGCCTCTGCTCAATAACAATCAAAAACTGTTGATCTTTAACTTATAACTTTGACCTTAATACAGATCTATCAAAACATCAAAAGTATATACAGTACTGTGCAAAGGTTTTAGGCAGGCGTGAAGTCTTTAAAGTTAGAATAAAAAAAATAAATATAAATGTTAATAGTTGGAGTTTGCCATGTGCTCCACGTGTTTGCGTGAGTTTCCTCGAGTTTCCTCCGTGCCGCCATTATAATTATTATTGTTATTATTGTTATTGTATGTAACCTGTCTTTATAATGAACGGCAGCCAGGCAGGTAAAATGGCCAGATGGGTCAAAAAGCTCGCCCACCACACAGTCCTTTACTCATTATGTTATACACAAAAATAAGTGGAAAACCAAAGAAAATGCTCACTTAGTTACTTAAATACATTGTATGCTGAGCCATTCTCTGCAGGACCGACTGTGGGGTTTAGTGTGGGTTGGACTGTACGTGTATTGGATCATCAAGCATGTGTTATTTCTAATTTTAAATGTTTTATTTTCCTTCTTTTTTTGTTTCGTTGTTTAATATAATTTTTAATTACCTGCCTCGTAAACAAGGCCACTGCTTCAAAAGAGACGTTGTCTCAGCAAGTCAACCGTGTATGAATAAAAAATAAAAAATAAATAAAAAAAAACAAAAAAAAAACTGCACTCCGCAGTTACAATATACTTTTAGGGAAATTATCCATATCAGTGAAAGCATCATCGAGGGTCTCCATCACGCTTCCCATGGTCTGTTCTCCCACCTGCCATCTAGAAAGAGAGGTACAGGAAAATCTGCGACAAATCCAGCAGGAGACTCAATTGTTTTTCACGTAAGCCGTCGGGATCACCAACACACACACACACACACACACACACACACACACACACACACACACACACACACACACACACACACACACACACACACACCTTATTTATGTAAGTACACAAGAAAATGACAATGAATGTCATCAAAAGGTGTGCAGAACATTTCATCGTAACAGCTGATGACTGCCCTCTAGTGGACAAAATAACACACAACAAGCTAGGTGCTAAAAGGTTTTTACATTCAACAGGAAGTCATCCATTGCAGGTTTACAAACACAAAAATAAAACAAATAACAAAAAAATTACAGCCAAAACGTAAAGCTAAAGCAAGTTACACACAGCATTTAAATAAAAAATCTTCAGAACTTCAGACCACAGAAACATTACTGAACCTTAAAGCATGTTTCTTATGCCTCAAGTTACATGTTAGCTGTACACATACATTCCCTGTATTTCCCTCAAGCTATTAGTGATAACAGTTACAATCTCATACATATGCAGTATATATATATATATATATACATATATACAGTGCTGTGCAAAAGTATTTGCCCCCCTACAGATACTTATTGTTTTTGCACATTTGTCACACTTAAAAGTTTCAGATTATCAAACAAAGGCTTGTATCAGACAACGATAACTTGAGTAAATACAAAAAGCTGTTTTTAAATGAATATTTCATTTTTTAAGGGAAAAAGCTATCCAAACCAACCTGGCCCTATTTGAAAAAGTAATTGCCCCCTAAACCTAATAACTGGTTGTGCCACCCTTGGCGGCAACAACTGCAATCAAGCGTTTGCGATAACTGGCAATAAGTCTTTCACATTGCTGTGGAGAAATTTTGGAATTTTGACCATCATCACGTCAATGACTTTGTTTCTCATCTGTTCTTGAATTTCTTCAGATCGGGGCATGATGTGTTGCTTTTTGAAATCTTTTAGCCTACTTCATGTTGTCAGACAGGTTCTATGTAAGTAATTTCTTGATTTTACACACAGGCCTGAGTGTGGCTAGTGAAATTGAACTCAGCTTTCCCAAAAATTTGGTTAATATCAGTTAATTCATGATTTAACAAGGGGGGGCAATTACTTTTTCACATAGGGCCAGGTTGGTTTGGATAGCTTTTTTCCCTTAATAAATGAAATCATCATTTAAAAACTGCTTTTTGTATTTACTCAGGTTATCTGTGTCTGATATAAAATTTGTTTCAGAATCTGAAACATTTAAGTGTGACAAATGTGCAAAAACAATAAGTATCTGTAAAGGGCAAATACTTTTGCACAGCACTGTATATATATATATATATATATATATATATATATATATATATATATATATATATATATATATATATATATATATATTATATATATTTACTGTATATATTTATACAAACATATACACGTGTGTGTGTGTGTGTGGTGTGTGTGTATGTTATATGAACAGTGTGTGTCTGTGTGTGTTCTATAAACAGTGTGTGTGTGTGTGTGTGTGTGTGTGCGTGTGTGTGTGTGTGTGTGTGCACCCCTCTTATAGGCCTGCTTCCTCCTGTGTTCTGAGAAACGGTTTTAGGGGGGTGGGGGGTGGGGGCTGCCACCGTCTCAGAACAGTGGTTATCAAACACACCCTCCTTCAACCCCCTCTGCACCAGATACTCTGCACTGCTGAGCACACCACCACTGCTACCATAAATGTAGGTGTGTGTGTGTGTGTGTGTGTGTGTGTGTGTGTGTGTGTGTGTGTGTGTGTGTGTGTGTGTGTGTGTGGGTTGGTGGATGTGTGTGGGGGTTTCGGCATGTGTTTTTGCTGTTTGTTTGTGAGAGTGTATATGCCAGTGAGTTTATGTGGGTGTTTGTACTTTGAGTGATGGGTTATTTTGGAGTGTGTGAGCATGCCTATGCGTGTGTAGGTGTGTTTTGGAGTGTGTGAGTGTGTGCGTGTGTGAAGGTGTAGGTGTGTGAGGTTTAAGGTCTGAAGGTGTCTGAAGCATGCGATCAATCCGTCATCTTTCTCACCCTCTGCTGATCAAACTGTCATGTCTCAAACCCCTGCAACACAGACAGCTTTGAAAATTAACAATTCAATTAAATTAACAATTCATACATTTTCTACCCTGTCAATTATTGTTTTCCAACATTGATTTGTTTTTTAGAAAACAACATCTAAAAGCCGGAACCAGTAAGTTATTCTCCTATAGTTCAGCCAAAGCGACCTACAACTTTATTAGAAAAACATCGTTACCTCATGTTGTCCGTAAACTCAAAATCTTTGTTTACGATTCTGGTCTTCCATTTCCTTTAGTTTCTAATTCAAAATTCACCATCATTTAAGGATCATACCTGTCTGGCATCTAGGATTATATACCTGTCTAACATCCAGGATTATGCCAGCACGGAGGCTCAGTGGTTAGCACTGTTGCCTCACAGCAAGAAGGTCCTGGGTTCCAACCCCACCTCACCCAAGGGTTCCAACCCCACCTCACCCACACACACACACACGCTGCATCCTCCTACCAGTGTCCTATGTGTGTGAGCAAGTCTATTGTGATATGTTAGGTGAGCAAGTCTGACGCAAATTGGCTGCCGTGGTATCACTCAGATTGAGTATTTTGTTCGATAGCTGTCGGTCCATTTGTTGTTGGTTCTATGTAATTAATTGGCGACCGATTTGTGTAAAGTGCTTTGAGTCTTCAGAACAGCGCAAAAAAACTAAATAAAATGAATTATTATTATTATACCTGTCTAAAATCCAGGATTATACCTGTCTAACCACCAGGACAGGATTGTACCTGTCTAACATCCAGTATTATACCTGTCTAACATTCAGGATCATACCTGTCTGACATCCAGTTAGAGTTAATAGCTGGAGTAGCACTGGTCACTATAGCAGTGGTACTGGTCACTATAGTCATTGTACTGGTCACTATAGCAGTGGTGCTGGTCACTATAGTAGTGGTACTGGTCACTATAGTGGTGGTACTGGTCATTATAGTAGTGGTACTGGTCACTATAGCAGTGGTGCTGGTCACTATAGCAGTGGTAGTGGTCACTATAGCGGTGGTTCTGGTCACTATAGCAGTGGTACTGGTCACTATAGTGGTAGTACTGGTTCACAATATTAGTATTGGATCAGTACCTGCAGAGATGACTGGGTTATGAGGACAACGGGTCGCTTCTGGTAGAGGGGGTTTCCGTTTCTGTGACACACACACACACACACGCGCGCGCGCACGCACGCACGCACACACACACACACACACACACACACACACACACACACACACACACACACACCACTACTGGGTTGTAAAATAAAAACTATCAAGTTGGCTTTAAGATGCACAGAGAAGGAATGAAGACGTCTAAAGTATGAACCCTCCCTTACACAAACCCACCCAACTCTCCTCCCATGTGAAGTCATGCCTGTTGTCATAGTTACACCTCACCTCTCTTACTTTGCGGTTTCCGCTGGTGGTTGGAAACACCGACCCCACATGCTGAAGCATAAACTGTAAGACAACACAACAAGGACACAGTCACAAAGTGATATGTCTGACCTCACAGGAAGAAATATTTTACGCATACAACAAACATTATTCTTTTTGTCATGTTGACAAAGTTATACTTTAATACTTCTCGGTGCATACACCAACAAAAACCTAAGCTAAGAGGCCGTAACCAACGTGGTAACCATAGAGACACAGCTAATCGTTTCTCTGTCCGGTCTCTCACCTGCGTGAGTTCTTAAAGTGGAGTAGTCAGAGGGTTCTGGAGCCGCTCGCTCTGAGGAAAACAAAGACAGACAAACGTCCATCAGAAGAGAGACTGCATCCGGCCACGTTCACATAGTGTTAGACCTATCCTTTCCTTAGCACCTTGTTCTATACGTTCACATAGTGTTAGACCTCTCCTTTCCTTAACACCTTGTTCTGTACATTCACACAGTGCTAGACCTCTCAGAACCTCGCAGAACAGAAGGGATGTATGGAGGTATTTTTTATGAATGAAAGCACAAAAAGAAAGATGAAAGGATGCAGGGATGCATTCTAAACAATGAGAGCGTGTGGTGTACAGGATGTAGGGATGCATTCTAAACAATAAGATCGTGTGGCATCTCCAACACGTTTGCCATGCCTCTCATCGTCCTACTTCCTACTTCCTGAAATATTATAACGTTGGCGTACATGACGTCTTCTGAAATTGCTGGCTCTTCAGCGACTTAAACAATAACAACAACAACAACAACAAAACAGAAACATTGTGACATTGAAGAAGAGATTCACTGAAAACACAACCAAATAAAACTTGAAGTTAATTGTGATCTAAGGTAATTTACTAGTGAGTGACACTCAATTGTAATGCTTTGTACACATTTCAGTACAGAAGATATTGAATATAATAGATGTTCTTACTTTTGCGTCTTCTCCAAACCCACAGTCCCACCACCACCAATAGAACCATCAATAAGAGAGCGACACCACCCCCAACCAGAGGGGGGAGGAGAGAGGAGGAAAGGGATGGGGGGGAGGAGGAGGAGTTTCTGTTGGCACGTGGAAAAGCTAGAGGACGCAAGAAAGAAAACAACTTTAGATAAATTCCAATGAACACACAAGATCATGTCGAAAACAAGAATGAAACAGATATTTGAACTCAAATGAAATAAAAAAACGTGTACATCAAATTCACAAACCAAATTAGTTTAAAAAGTCTACCTTTATTGTTGCACTTGGAAAAATGTGGACATTTTATATGACATAAATCCTCATTTACAATATGAAAACATAATGTAACGTTATAAACCTACCTCTCACTGCCAGCCAGCTCTCTGGTGATTCTCCCAGGTCAGAGTTATTAAATATGAATACATTATAACTGTTCTGTTAGTAATGATGACCTCCTCACCTCTCACTGCCAGCCAGCTCTCTGCTGATTCTCCCAGGTCAGAGTTATTAAATATGAATACATTTAAACTGTTCTGTTAGTAATGATGACCTCCTCACCTCTCACTGCCAGCCAGCTCTCTGGTGATTCTCCCAGGTCAGAGTTATTAAATATGAATACATTATAACTGTTCTGTTAGTAATGATGACCTCCTCACCTCTCACTGCCAGCCAGCTCTCTGCTGATTCTCCCAGGTCAGAGTTATTAAATATGAATACATTATAACTGTTCTGTTAGTAATGATGACCTCCTCATCTCTCACTGCCAGCCAGCTCTCTGGTGATTCTCCCAGATCAGAGTTATTACATATTAATAATTTTAATTTAAACTGTTCTGTTGGTAATGATAGTGGTGGCCTAGTGGGTAGAATTGCTACCTGGTGACCAAAGGGTCATGACTTCAAGGCCACCTGGGAACACCACGACTAGTGTGCCTTTGAGCAAGGCACTTAACCCTAAGTGGCTCCAGAGGGACTGCCCCTGTAATCTCAATGTATGTCTCTTTGGATAAAAGTGTCTGCTAAATGACCGTAAAGTAAGGATGACCTCCTCACCTCTCACTGCCAGCCAGCTCTCTGGTGATTCTCCGAGGTTAGAGTTGGAACACCTGTAGAGACCCTCATCCAAGGAGGACACATTGAAGAGGGTCATCTCTAGTGTCGGCTCCGCCCCGATGAGGGCACCATCTTTGTAGAAGAAGCCACTCTGGACTTGGTTTATGTATTTCGACATCTTGTGTAAACAGTGCAGAGTCACATCATCTCCCTCCATCACAATAAGGACAGTACTCGCCAGGATGACATCACCATCTAAGTAACAGTCAATATAAAATATGATGTTAACTACAATAAACATCCTAACTATAACCCTAACACAGTATCACAGCACCATCTCAGCAGTAGTCAATTCAAAATATTGAACAACCAAAGCAACATTAGCACTTACAAGAATCACAACATAATCAATAAAACATTCTGTTCATTAACCTTAAACAACGAAACTAACATTAGCCCTAACTAGGAGCACATCATAATCTATAAAACATTATGTTCATTAACCTTAAACAACCAAACTAACATTAGCCCTAACTAGGAGCACATCATAATCTATAAAATATTATATTAGTTAACCTTAAACAACCTAATTAACATTAACCAACCTAACCAACTAACCTTAACCTTAACCCAGGACTACAGCAGCATCTAGGTCGCAGTCTTCATAGAAAATTATCTTGGGTTACTTACTTAACTAATCGTCTTATTATAAACAAGCCTTTCTGATTTCTTACTTGTAACAAGCAGCTGAACCTACCAGTCACTGTGATGTTGACAGCAGAGCTCCTCTCTCCTGAGACAGACTCACACCAGTACACTCCACTATCTGATGTGTGTGCCCCTCCGACATAACAAGGCTGTGTTGTGGACCCCCAATCGAGTGTGCAGGTCCCATTCCCTCCACTCGTTAACCTCTTCACTCTCCATCCAGTAGAGCTCCCCTGACGGTGCTCCTCCTCACAGCTCAGAGAGATACGCTCATATTTAAAGAACTGAGATCTGTCTGGACTGACCCTCAGAGAGGCTGGAGGAGGGAGAGAGAGAGCGAGAGAGAGAGAGAGAGACAGAGAGAGAGAGAGAGAGAGAGAGAGAGAGAGAGAGAGAGAGAGAGAGAGAGAGAGAGAGAGAGAGAGAGAGAGAGAGAGACATAAGAATAAGGAAGATCCTTTAACAGGCTACTGTATTATGAGAATGAGAATGTATTGCCTTTAAATGACGGCTAATGAAAGCATCGATTCTGCTTCGCTAGGTTGGCTTGTGCTAGGCTAACGTTATTAAGTTATTAATATAGAGGCTTAACTTTAAGTAAATGGGTCTAATACAGAGAGACTGAGTTTTTCATCTCGACAAAACATAAAGCCACTTACTTCTTATCGTGGTGGGAGCTCCTTCAAAGCAATTTGAAAACAAAATGGATGTATTCAGTACTGCAGAAAGAGAGAAGAGACAAGAGAGAAAGACGTAGAAACGTTTTACATGTTGAAAAATATAGATAGAAGTTAGGGAGGGAGAGGGGGAGGTGGATGGAGAAAGGGAGGGAAGAAAACACACTGAAGGGGAAAACATTTTACGTTTAAAAGTTTATTTTAGTAAATTCATATTAATATTAAAAACTCAAATTAGACTCAGATAATTTACCCAGCAGGGAGAAAAAAAATGTGAGCTCCATCCTAGGTGACAGACTGACTGTCTGCCTGACCGACTGACTGACAGTATAAGAGGCTGACGGAGTGACATCACGATTGTAGACACTCCTCTTCCTGTCTGTGCCACAGAGCCCACTCCTGACTGGCTGCCGGACTGACTGAGAGTATGAGGCTGGTAGACACTCCTCTTCCTGTCTATACTACACTCCTGACTGGCTGACTGACTGATTGATAGACTGATCAACCACTCAGTAGACTTACTAGAAAACTGATTCCTCTTAGAGTCTTAGCCCCTCCATTTCCTGTCTAGGGCTTCCAATATCAAGAGCAATACAACTGTTGACGTTTTGCTACATATATGCTTTGATATATACAAATATACTTTGTTTAATATAGCACTTGCTTGGCTCTTATCTAGTTGATTAGGTCAGGGATGCACTTATTCTATCGACCTGACTTGTAGTTTTTACCTTATCTTTTTGTAGGCACAATTTTTTGTATGTCGCTTTGGACAAAAGCGTCTACTAAATTACTGTAATGTTATGTAATGTAATGTAATATACTTTCAAGAGCATGCATGTGATTTTAAGATCACAGTGATTGACCCTTGTGTGAAGTTGATTATTCAATAACTGAACAGGGTCTTTACAGAAATCTCGTAATTGAGCTACCTTGCTTTACAGCTGTCACTGTGATAAAGACCAGTGGGTCCTAATCTAAGAGAGCTATAAAGGAACAACACCCCCACCTTGTGGAGAGGTGATACCACTCCACTAGTTCCAATTTAAAATCAACCCAACACCCGCTAAAGCACTTCAAGCCTGGAATTTGTTTGGGTGTTGTGGGTGTTGGGTTTACAGTTTATCTTTTAATATAATACATTTGTATTTAGTAATTATCACCCTTGCAGAGAAGTTTTGAAGCCACAGCTGCTTTGTGGCTGAAGACCTGTAGAAGGCTGCATGCACTCACTCATCTGGTCTGGTCAACTCACTCTATCACACAGAAGGCAGGCGGAACTAGCAGCTAAATATTAAACTTGAAAAAATGTATTTTTGTATTTGCTCCATACATGCTTTCGTTGCCACTTGATATCTCATTTATAAACAAAGGAAGACTCGATTAACCTAAATTAGGTAATCAGGTAATTAATTTAGCTCTTTTGGTTTTTGTGAATGTCTCCCTAATGTCACAGTACCACATTACTATAGCCAGGTTTAAATTGAGCAGGTGAATGTGATGGCCCAACCCAGTCCTCAAGTACCCCCATTGCATAGTAGACAACTGATATACATCCATTAGTTTTACCGCTTATCCTGTAGAGGGTCAATGCTGTTCAGACACAGGGCGAGAGGTGGGGTACACCCTGGACAGGTCGCCAGTCCACAGGGCACCAATTTAAAGTCACCAATTAACCTGCATGTTTTGGACTGTGGGAGGAAACCCGGATGAAACCCACGCAAACACGGGGAGAACACGCAAACTCCACACAGATAGTCCCAAGACCTTCTTGCTGTGAGGCAACAGTGCTAACCACCGAGCCACCGTGCTGCCCACAACTGCTATCGATTACTACAATGCTGTTCTTTCAGGCCTCCCCACCAAATTACTTACCCGGCTACAAATAGTCCAGAATTTGGCTGCTCGTATCCTCACCCATGTCCCCAGACCACATCACCCCAACTACACTGGCTCCCTGTACATCATTGGCCTTCATGTATGTTTAGAAACGCATGTTTAATATCCATGTTAACTGTTTGTAAGTGTCGTTTGGAAAAAGAGGCTGACAGGTTTCTGAAACATGCATCGGGTTGCATCGGGTTCCACAGTTAGTGGAAAATAGAAAAAATGGACAGAAACAGTGAACATTGGACAGATGGTTAATGTGTATGAAAATACATTTCATAATTTCATGACTATGTTCACAGACTGATAAAAAAAACATAGGAAATGTGAGGTCTATTATAATAGGTATCTGCACATGGGTATAAAAGAGGGGTAGGTCAAACCAGACAGAGCAGTTATTTGTACTGATTCAGTAAACTGTTGTTGAGAATGGGAGTGAGTGTACAGTTCTGTTCAGTCCCTGCCCCTGGCACTGAAAAGGCAAATAAAATAGCGAAGAGAGCTTTGCAAGAAGATCTTGTGGGTATCACAGTGCCATTAGGAAAGGGAGAGGCAAAACTATTATTAGAGTTTGAGTTTTAGAGAAGTGGCAAAAGAGATGGAATGGAATGATGATGGGGGCAGACATCATGATATTCAAAAATCCAATAATATAACCGTATTTAAAGGTAAAATTTAGTAAGTGGTATTTTCAAGACTGCTACTTGGACATAATGGGTTGAATTCCACACTATGGCTTAAAGGGAAGTGTGCCTCAAATCTTTGTGATGAATGAGATTTAAGAGGACGTAGAACAGGTATTGTTATATTGTAGAACATATAATGTTGAAAGGCAAATATTCATGTGGTTAGGAAGAATGGAAGAGAATGTGATATTATAGGTATTCTAGAAGCTGGGGATGGATTGTGGAAAATAAGGAGGGCAGTTTTTTGTTTTCTGAAGGAGACCGGGTAAGTAAACCTCATTTGGGAATGAAGACGCAGTATGGATCGTCATGACACTACACATTCCGGTACAGTAGGTGGCGGAATACAGTTTATTTGGTTGCGCTGCCATAAAGAAGAAGCAGCGAGGCTTAAGCGCGCATTTCAATCAAGTGGACAGTTGGACGGAATTGATATTAGCCCCCGAGGTAATTAATATTAGCTATTTTGTTTTATTGATTGTCAGCCTTTGATTGTCAGCCTAGTGCTCCAGAACTGCAATATCAGGATAGAGATTAGCAGGTGTAGGCGAAGGTCAGGGTAACTTAAGCTTGCTGTACTGAAGGGTCTGTACTTTCAAAACAGTACTGAAGTGTGAAACGTTTGCAAGAGCCTATATATAAAATTCTTGTGACTATGCAGACATAAAAGGCATTAATCATGCGTTGTTTGCGCACCATTATCATTATCAGCGCTTCACCAACATCGTTATTCAGAACAACACAATCACACGCAAATGTAAGTTAACATGACACCTTTTTAATTGAAAATGCATCAATGTAGTGTTGTAACATTCATGCTGTGGATCTAACAGTGGAGTGGTCCAGACCGGATCTCACACCCAGATACGTGCACGTCCGGCGAGATGGCCGTGATCTACAGGAGCTACAGAACCCGATCTACAAAAAAAATTGTGCTTTCAACAAGAGAGGGTAAAAAAAACTCGTGAGGTTGATCAAATTAGTGCATGCCTGACCTAATAATTTTTCTACGTCACTAAGTCACACATTTAAACAACGTTTGTCACGCCCTTTGCCAGAGCCAGTCAGAGCGGAGGCCAGGCGGTTTCGCTACGTCGAGAAAACGTTGGTTTTGTCAGCGCGAAGGCAAATTCCCTTTGTTTGGCCAGCTGACCAATCAGAGTAGAATTGGCTCGTAAGGGAGGGGGGGACAGGGGCTACGACAGAGCGTTTCAGACAAGGGTGAATAGAGCTGCTGCAGATTTAGGCAGAAATAAAAATAGATTGTTCATTGAACATTAAAATGCGTAAACCTATTCTAGTAGAACTCCTAAATAAGGGTATGAACCTGAAAATTTGCATAATTTGGCCCCTTTAATTATGTTGAATAATGACTAATCGGTTGTTTATATTGTTTATGTAAAATGTTCACAACCCCTTCCCGGTACTCTGGTCAGGCATATTGTGTTCAAGATCACTACAGCATCTATATTTAATT
>JAPMUY010002716.1:0-23134 GCA_026901105.3 Galaxias olidus | reverse complement strand
AGTATTGGGTGTGTATCACATGTGTATGTTGGTTTTAAGAATGTCTGGTGGTGAATGTGTTCACAATGTTGATGCCAGTGTTCAGACATGTGTAAGCTTTACCGGAGAGGACTGCTTTGACAGTACAACTGTTATAAATGCTTTAATGTAGAGTTATTATTACGGCAGTATTTTTACATGATATTAGAAACAGCTTTCAACTTTTAGTATGTTTATCATGGTTACTTTTGATACTTTTTATAATGATGATTGATAATGCTTTTGGTCTAATGCTTTATTTTTCTTATTAAACTGTATGTTATTCGACATAGGACCAGGTGGAGGGATGATATCGCCACACTGGCCTGGGAACGCCTTGGAATCCCCCAGTCAGAGCTGGTAAATGTGGCCCGGGAAAGGGAAGTTTGGGATGCCCTGCTGGAACTGCTACCTCTGCGACCCGACCCCGGACAAAGCGGATGAAGATGATGATGATGATGATTATTCGATATAGATATAGAGTTGGGGATATTAACCAGACAGTATTATTTACATAATAGCAGCTGCAGCTTTTTAACAATTAGTTACTGAATTAGAGTTATTGTGGATATTTCTATCCATCCATCCATCCATTAGCTATAAAGCTTATCCTATGCAGGGTCGCGGGGGGGCTGGAGCCTATCCCAGTCGACACAGGGCGAGAGGCAGGGTACACCCTGGACAGGGCGCCAGTCTATCACAGGGCCGACACATAGGGACAGACAACAACTCACACTCACATTCACACCTAGGAATGTGGATGTGTGAATGTGGACATTTCTAATAAATGATTATTTTGAAAACGTTTATTTCTCCTAGTCAATACATTTATTATACTTATGATCTGTGTTTCCAGTTAAGGCAAACCCTGCGCTCACCTCAGCACCTTGTCTGAGAGTCTGTGGTGTGTTTGAGGGGAAATGGGGTAAGAATGACTATGGAAGTGGTGTAGTGTTGTCTTTGTTGTTATACATTCAGTGTAACTACTCTGTGAATGTCAGGATTGTTGCGGAGGTGCGACCCAAATGCAGACACTGGAGAATAGAAGGCTAGAAATAAAATAAAAACGGAGATTGGGGGCTAAGTGACTGAAACGTGACTTTACTTGAAGGATCTCCTGAAGGCAGCACAGGAGACAAGGCATAGCAAAATAATGACTGAACAAAGGACCAGAGTAACACAGGAACTTAAATAGTGGAGCTAAACAAAACACAGGTGGAAACGATAAACACTAATCAGGCAATAAGGAATCAACTCAGGTGGCAGTAATAACAAAATCAACACAAAAGAAACTGGAAGGAGCAGAGAGCAGGATACTCTTGAGAGCTGTCCGTGGTGTTGACGCCTGCCCTTGGGAGAGGCACCTGGGTGCTGTCCCAGGAGTGCTGAGGGCCGTCGCGGTGCGCCCTCCGGGTGTCCGTAGGAACAGCCTTCGGACCCTGACAGTGAAGAATAAGCTCATCTCTGAATCTGACCTGTTGTCCTGAACTCATCTTTCCACTCATTATACTCAACAACACCTGCACCATCACACATGAACAAATAGCTGACTTCTGTTTTATGTGTAACTGCTGTACATTAAATATATCAAATAGACGGTGTTTAGACTTCAATAATACACTGTTCATATTTCAGCTCTTCAGGGTGTCTGTGAACACACAGACACTTTGGGGTGTTAATTACACTGCTGATTCTGCTGCCTATCAGAGACCAAGACACCACAAGTTTCTGCATGACTCAACATGAACCATGTCACCTAAATGGCTTCTCAGAAATATAACAAGTTAAGGCAGTAACAAATCAATAAGCAAATTCAATTCATCATTGGCAAGCAATATTTCAGATCAAGTAAAGATAGCAGTCTTTAAAGTAAACACCACCCTCACCTTTGGAACACAAAACATATCTCTAAAACCTGTCTTTACATTATCCAACCACTGGAGGGCGATAGAGGCCACTGAGTCCAGTTACTGATCTTTAGCATAGACACATCAGCCAGCAGTTCATGAGGTGTTTACTCCTCATTATAAACTTAGATTTGGAACAGACACTTGTATGACACTGCTGCAGTGTGTGTGTTTTGAAAAGTTATATCGTCTCATAAAAATCTGATCCACAAACACATTGGTGGTCCAAATCTGTATATTGAGCTTCATTGGATCAAGGTCTGAATGTTGTTTGTGCTTTGACTAACTTTCTATGTTCAGATATGTTTGAATATGTGACATTTTAATGAAAAACTAAATTATATTCATTACTGTATTATAATAAACTTTATGTGCTCTAAATATTCTTTCATCCTTTCATTGGATCCATGTCTGATTATTGACTTTACCTTGAAAAGCTCTTAATTAACATATCAAAAACAAATGTAAAATTATGTATTATTATCATCTTCATCAACTTTGTCACTAAGCTCAAGCATCCCAAACTTCCTTTCCCGGGTACAATAGTAACCAGTGTGAGTGAATGAATGATGTCCAGTGTGTAAAGGAAGTGTGTTTGCATAATTGTATGTCCTGCCTCCCTGCTCCACTCACTTTAAGAGGCCAGTGTTGATCAGTGGCTGTTCAGTCCTTTCAGAGACACAGACACACAGACAGGCAGCACAATGATGATGTCATCACTGGTTCTACTGCTGGGGACTCTGGGGCTGCTGGTTCAGGGTGAGACTGTTCTACACTGCAGAAGATGTTAAACAATATCATATGTACTGATAAATTAAGTCTTGCAGAATATGTTTAACTTTAAACAATGTTTCTAATGTGTTGGGAAAGCATAACTTTGTTTTGCCGTTTCAAATTCATTTTTGAACATGTTCAATCATAACGTTTCCTTTTATATTGTTTTATTTATCAGGATCTTCAGGAGATGTAATCCTGACTCAGTCTCCTGAATCTCAGTCTGTCGATCCCAGGAGAGACTGTCACCATCAGCTGTACAGCCAGTTCAAGTACCGAAGTTACTCCCTCCAGCTGGTATCTGCAATTATACCTGGAGCAGCTCCTAAACTTCTTGCATGTATGCCAGGAACTACCGTCAGTCTGGGGTTCCAGATCGTTTTAGTGGGACAGGATCATCTCCTATGTTTGTCTCTGACCATCAGTGAGTCAGGCTGAAGATGCAGTTCACTACTGTCAACAAGTCTGTAACCTATCCGTTCACACAGTGAAAAAGCGTCGTACAAAAACCTCCCTCAGCTGGAGAGGAACTGATCTGACTCAACAGCTGCTCACTAACATTACAGGTCGGAACTCAACTTCACACAAACTAAACACATCAATGATGATCATCATCATCACTGGATATCCGTTAAATACTTGACACTAAAAAAATTCTAACACTTAACCATTAAAGCTAAGAGCTTTCTATTTAATAAAAACATTTAGTAGTTCAGAATTATGCATAGTTAAAACAGACCGACACATTGATTTATGTGTCAGACTGAAATGTGATTGTTCAACTTCAGAACTCATCAAAACTAAATACACAATGCAACTAATAGACAAACTAATGTAATTATTTTAATAATATAAATGTTATTAATAATCTTGCTGATATGAGAACTAAACTATGTAAATTCTTGCATTAGTGTTTTCATCATTTGCATTTTTGAATAAACATAATTTATTAAACATATCATCCTCTAACATACAGAATAAAATAGGCTTTTATTACAGTAACACACAATGTGACAGTTTCATCTGGTAAGGACTAATGTGTTTGACTGTTGACATTAGTGTGAATTCATCCTCTACATACTGGCTAGCCTAATTACCTGCTTTAGATAATAAACAAGACCATCTTCTTTACACATACATAACAGAATTTAATCATCATCATAACATCATGATTAATATAATTTCATCATCATTATATATGTTTATATATGTCTTCAACATTGTAATGTATTAAAGTTTTATTCATATTTCATCATTTATGGATCATCTTATCATCATCAAATGGTTGACTATTTAGTATAATCTTTGTGAAGTAATCATGTTCCCTTGCATTGTTGTTTAAACTTTCTTCCCATCAGTTCTTCATTCTTCAAACAATCACTGAATTTCTCCATTGACACAGCTCCAATCAATAACACACAGACATTACTACATGTAACATATATCAACTTAGTATTAGCATTAATATTCACCCCCAGACTAAAATGGATGATGTAATCTATTGCACTACGCATGACCAGACTGCATGATGGGACCTGACCATCATACAAACACAGGCCCATTAAAAGCCCCAGTCTGAAGGTTCTCCGAAGTCCAGAGCTGTGTCTGCTGTTTGCATCACAACCCAGGTTCAGTCGCATAAGACCACTGAGGGGAGCTGAACCTCTAGAGATGATGCTAAACCAAGTGAAGAGAAGTCTGCTTCCCCAGACTAATGCTGTTCAGTTCCCCAGTCAGTCAGCCCCCCCACACAGCTGGCCCAGTCCCAGAGGGTTAGAGGCTGTGGGGCTGAAACTCTGATTTGCATGAGCAGGGCCCTCGACCACCACGCTGTGAATAGAGCAGCACAGAGGCCAGATGTTCAGCCTTCACCTCAGAGTCACTCTGTGTCACCACCTTCTAAATGCATCCTTCCTGTCTTTCCTGATAATCACTGATCTGTCAGAACTGGATTGGTCAAAGTAAGATCTGCATCTTAAGATGAGTCTATCAGTATCATCAATAGACCTAGCTAATACAGTGTATGAGGGGAGTAGTTTCAACCCAGCCATCAATTGTTTCAACAAAATATATTATAAATATATGGTGACATTCCTAACAATGCTTCCCTATTCAATAAAACATGCAATATTTTAAATATTACATTTTGTGTCAATTTCTTTCTATTCATATTATAGGTGTTAAGATGTAAAATATCAAAATGTGAAATGTAGTACTAGCTCAGATACAACAGTCAGGAAAACCATATTCATGATCAACAACTTTTTTATTAAAATGTCAAGATCATTGTATCAGTGAATCATGCATGCATCACTGTAATGATAGTATGATAGTGTGAAACATGGTTTTATGATAGATCAGATATTAGAAAATAATCTTCAAAAACAGACAGAGATGACAGAGATTAAGAGAAGTAGAGAAAGTATGAGACCAGTGGAAGTCCCAGTGAGTGTGGCCAGGTCAGGGCTGGGAACACTGGTCTCTCCTCAGGGTCTCTGAGAGCGGAGGCTGGGAGCCCTGGGTGGCCTCACAGGTCACAGAGCCCACCTTCCTCCACTGGTCTGCAGGGAGGCTCAGGGTGCTGCTCCAGCTGTAGTGGCCGTCCTGACCCAGGACCCCGGGGCTCCTGGTCTCCTCCCAGCTGCTGCTGCTGCTGCTGCCGTCCACCTTCCAGCCCAGCCTCCAGCCTGAGGGGAAGCCCTTGTTGGCCAGGCACATGAGGGTGGCCTTCCCCTGCTGCAGCTCCATGCTGGAGGGGGGCAGCACTGTCAGGGTGGGGGCTACTCTACCTACTGGAGGACACAAAGCACACAGGAGGCACACAGAGATGTGTTAGTTATGTTTCATAGAAAATAAAGTTGTTCTGAAATCCCTACATTAGACAGTAAGTAGGATGAGTGATTGACTAAAACTAGTTTCTACTCTTTAGAGAGTTGATTTCAGTTTATTCTGCAGTTCTTCAATGTTTCACTTCTCTGTCTGAGCTCATGAACCGAATCAACAGACAGGTTTCAGTCCTGAAATATTTAGACAGAACATACACAACTAATAATGTATATATTGTTTGCAATATAGGTGAGACCAAGAACCAGTTAAAAAAAACATTATGATTAAAAGAATATACCAAAAAATGTTTAAATAAGATAGAATATGTTTTAAAATGTACAAAAGCCCATGTCTTTCAGGTAAAGGACTTTTGTAAAATGAATAGTAATTGTTGATTAATGTTTAACTGTATAAATGGTCACTACGTGAACCAATTCACAATCATCACATTGAGAGATTTAATATACATTATTCTCTCACTTTATATTGAGGAAAGAATAGAAGGCTTTACTTTTAAACAATACAAAATAATTGTAAAGTTATTTTGACAAAATTATAGAATCAACATATGCAATTAATTTAAAATAATAAAATCAAATATTACATTTTAAATGAGTCAGGAAACATAGATACTTCCAGTCAACAGTCAGTCTGGTGCCTCCACCAAAAGTGTTCCACAGTGATACAAACTCATAGAACGGCCGTACAAAAACCTCTGACACTTAAGAGACACGGCTCTCTGACTTTACAAAGACCAAACTCACCAAAGCTGCCAGTATTCACTGCAACTAATGAGGTGCTAACACTGACAGTGTATGAAGTGGGCTATTCCCAATTAAAACATATTTTCTATTTATTTAGTTTTTTCTTGAAAGACTTCAGATTCTTTCAAGCAATTTATCATTTACAGAAATCCATGAAGATTGCACTTAGAAATTGTTTCATTCAAATTAGAAAAACTTTAAAAAATAAATAAATAAATGAATTTACTAATTCTAAATCGTTTATTCCTCACACCAGAAAGATTATGTTTGATCATCATAACCAGAATAGGAAAGTCCCTGTTAGAGTCAGGAGTAGTTTTACAGTAGTGTTTCCATAGAGAGACACTTTGCATCAGCAGCACATGCTCCAGTGCTCTGGGAGTGTTTATAGTCCTGTGAGATGAACTCTGGAGGACTGAGAGCTGATCTTCAGGACAATACAACCTGCAGACAGACTGTCACCATGACTACGTTAATATCCACTTTTATCTGGACTCTCCTCTGCTGTTGGTTTTCAGGTAAAACACAATAATTGTTCATATTTTAACAGGATAAGACAGTCAGTTTTCCATGTTTCCGTTAATAAATGTTATTAGTGTATTTACAGTTTTTTAACGTACCAACGTTCTCTCCTCTTCAGAGTCCAGAGGTCAGGTGACAGTGACTCAGCCTGAAGCTGTGAGTTCATCTCCAGGAGCCACGGTAACACTCAGCTGTCAGACCAGTCAAGCAGTTTACAGCAATGATTACTTTGCCTGGTACCAACAGAGACCAGGAGAAGCTCCTAAACTTCTCATCTACTGGGCTAATAGATTACAGTCAGGGGTTCCAGCTCGTTTCAGTGGCAGTGGATCTGGGTCTGACTTCACTCTGACCATCAGTGGAGTCCAGGCTGAAGATGCAGGAGTTTACTACTGTCAGAGTGGCCACAGTGGTAGAGTGTTCACACAGTGATAGAGAGCCGTACAAAAACCTCCCTCAGTCAGACTGAACAGAGACTGCACTGCTGCAGCTGGGACCTACTGCAGGTGCTGACACGGCTCACTGAGGAGACATACTGGAATGAACACACACACACACACACACACACACACACACACACACACACACACACACACACACACACACACACACACACACACACACACACACACACACACACACACACACACACATCCATTCACTATGCATATTATTTGGTGCATGACAAATGTGAGGACACTTTGTTAAGCAAAGTTGCTTTGATACTGGTTCTAAAAAACACACCAGCTGGAAACCTGATGGTGGTGGAACAGATGATACACAACTATTTTTTTTATCACAAATCCTAGACAATAACTCCTCCTATTCATGTTGCAGTGTTTTGACTGGAGGGAGCTTTGCGAGTGTATCAGAGGCTGGAGGAGAGGTAACATATGTGAGACATCAGTTATCAGCCTCAGAGTGCTGTACTTTACTCTCACCACTAGATGGCGGCCCACTAATTCCATTGGGCCAGTAAAGTTGAACATGAACAAGGCTCTGATGGAATGACATCACTGGTTATAGAGAAACTGACACTATCGGCTTCTCTTATATTTCTGGGTTAAGGACAATATCATATAACTAGAATTTATTTGAGGTCAATATGGATTTTGTTTATATTTAGATTTTTGAAATAGTACACGGTATAATAGTTAGTGAACAGGGTGTAACCACTTCCTGTGTTAAACCTCCCTGTGCTGACTGATGGAGAGAACAGCAGGAAGTGCTGGTGGATGTGATTGACAGGTCCTAATTCAGAGAGAGACAGTCTGACTGATGAAGAGCGTTCCTTAAGATGGCTGTGGCTGACCTTTAAAAAGGGGGCTGCTCAGGGACAGAGCTCTTACTGCAGTTCTTCTCTATGCTTTATATAGTAAGGGGCAAACTACATAATTTTTTCTCATCCATAGATAGGTAAGTATCCCTATGACACAAAGAAATACACAGTAAAAGTGTCATGAAAGCGGGTACAGCAAACAATATCTAAGTGTTTGGCCCTCAGAGTTTTAATAGTGGACACAACACAAGTGAATACACATGTCATCAGAGTACCTCAGTCAGATGTTTCCATAGTGACCCTTATGAACAACCTGAAGTAGGATGTAGATGTAAAACACTTTCTGATCACACCAAAGGTTCGTATCACTGTCTAAGCTGTTTGTATACACATCCTACAGGAGATGGCTTTCCAAGCTTCTTGTTATTTCATAATAATGTAGGAACTCACCCATTTATATATTCTACGTGACAAATGTTTGTCAGGAATACTCATATGCCTTAAAACATTTGATTTGAATAAGTGAATACAATTTCATTTGGCATGGTGAAATCTGCAATGTATTTTGAAGCTCCCTGCTGTAATATATCAAGGACAAAAGTCAATAAGCAGGAAGCATAAATACATCAGTCCCCTTCTTACACAGACCCTGGGCTTAACTAGTGAAGACAGACACAGAGGTGACCAGAAAAAGAGTTCCATTGCTTTGGGAAAAGATCAAACAATAAGACCCTGCTCCAGTTAAAGAAAAGGTCATGAGTACTTTAGTAGCTGCTATTTAGGGACAGGTCAAAGGTAAAAAACGATCTAAACCCATGAGTATAAGCCCCACTCATCACCAAAGACGGGCGGATGACAGTCTAAACAGGAAACTGATCAGAGAGAAGGGTGTTACTTCCCTCATCATATGTGGTGGTGTTGCCAAGGTTACTGCAGGAAACTAATGTTCCAAGCTCAGTAACTGTAATCTACTGTGTATCAATACGTTCACATACAGTACCAGTCAAACGTTTGGATGCACTTTGTCATTCAAGTGTATGGAGGGTGTCCTGGTGGTTCATTGGGCTAAAGGCACATACCACAAAAGCTAGCCCTTTGCACAGTGGCCTGGGGTCAAATCTAGCTCGGGCCCCTCTGCTACATGTCTCCCATTCTCTCTCTCCCAACCACATTTCCTTCTACCTAATGTCCTGTCAAATCAAGCAATCAAATTGCCTAAAATAAAATATCTTGAAAAGAGAAAGTGTATGGGGAGGTTTGTCCAAACTTTGGAGTGGCACTACATACACACACACAGACACACTGATAAAAAATACATTTCAACATTAGTTAGTTATTCTATTAATTATTTAAAGCTACATTTATGGATAAACTACAATACAAACGTTAACGGCTGTTTGAAGTCTTTTTGCAAAAGAGTGTTAGAATGTCTGTTAGAGACTCAAAGAAAAGGGGAAGTGGACTCTTTAAGGAACACAGCTTCTTTTTCACCCCTTTAGCTGAAAGCTGCACTCATATCCAGTAAGACATGTCAAACTAATTTCTGAGTAATGACCAACGCCTAGATCTGTATATCCTGGTCATCTATGCTGTCTATTCTCTGTCCTTTCAGACTAATTTCTCTGTGAGTGTCAGTGGCTTCAACAACCAGTGGAGCATCATGGAGCCCACCTCACTGGTCCTGCTGCTCTGTGAGTACTGTCTGGGGGGGTTTCACACCTCACTGGTCCTGCTGCTCTGTGAGTACTGTCTGGGGGGGTTTCACACCTCACTGGTCCTGCTGCTCTGTGAGTACTGTCTGGGGGGGTTTCACACCTCACTGGTCCTGCTGCTCTGTGAGTACTGTCTGGGGGGGTTACACACCTCACTGGTCCTGCTGCTCTGTGAGTACTGTCTGGGGGGGTTACACACCTCACTGATCCTGCTGCTCTGTGAGTACTGTCTGGGGGGTTACACACCTCACTGGTCCTGCTGCTCTGTGAGTACTGTCTGGGGGGGTTACACACCTCACTGGTCCTGCTGCTCTGTGAGTACTGTCTGGGGGGGTTACACACCTCACTGGTCCTGCTGCTCTGTGAGTACTGTCTGGGGGGTGGGATTACACACCTCACTGATCCTGCTGCTCTGTGAGTGTTGTCTGAGGGGTTACATACCTCACTGGTCCTGCTGCTCTGTGAGTACTGTCTGGGGGGTTACACACCTCACTGGTCCTGCTGCTCTGTGAGTACTGTCTGGGGGGGTTACACACCTCACTGGTCCTGCTGCTATCTGAGTACTGTCTGGGGGGTTAGTTGCTGATATGTGTGTAAACCATGTTAGTCTGTGAATTTCTACATTGGTGTAAAAGCACGTGGTTTTGCTGGTGAATATTAGTGTACAGCACAAGTTATTCTTTACCTGTGTTGTGTTTATAATGAGGTGGGATCTCTGTGTGTGTGCCTTTGTGTTTATAATGAGGTGGGATCTCTGTGTGCCTTTGTGTTTATAATGAGGTGGGATCTCTGTGTGCCTTTGTGTTTATAATGAGGTGGGATCTCTGGGTGTCTTTGTGTTTATAATGAGGTGGGAGCTCTGTGTGCCTTTGTGTTTATAATGAGGTGGGAGCTCTGTGTGCCTGCAGTTTGCCGAGTACCTTCATTTTCAGCACCCCCCCTACACACACACACACACACACACACACACACACACACACACACACACACACCCAACCAACACCCCCCTCTCTCTTTGTCTTGCTTCAGACAATCATGCTATTTAATCTTTTCTTGGGGTCAATGAGTGAAACAGATTAATTGAACAGAATGTTTGAAATGAAGTAATTCTGTAGATAAAGGTGATAGTACCACATGTTACACGTTGCATCACATACACCTCAGTGTTCCCTCGGGCAAACAAACATAGCAAACAAACAACACATAAGAAGGAATGATTTTATATAACAATTTCAACACCATCTCCTTCGCTCTCCCTCCCTCTCTCTCTCTCTCTCTCGCTCTCTCTCTCTCTCTCTCTCTCTTTCTCTCTCTCTCTCTCTCTCCTCTCTCCTCTCTCTCTCTCTCTCTCTCTCTGTTTCTCTCTCCCTCTTTGCCTCTATCTCATGTCTCTCTCTCACACACTCTCTCTCTCTCTCTCTCTCTCTCTCTCTCTCTCTCTCTCTCTCTCTCTCTCTCTCTCTCTCTCTCTCTCTCTCTCTCTCTCTCTCTCTCTCTCTCTCTCTCTCTCTCTCTCTCTCAGTCATACTAAAGTTTGGATCAACCCATTCAGGTGCAACCCACTACTTTCTCTCAACTTCATTCATTGATTAAGAAAATATGTTTAATTATAAAGTGATGGAATAACAAATGTTGCATGTCTTTTCCCCCTCATCCATATGCTAAGTTCGTATATCAGTGTCTCCTTCATGGTGGGTGAATGTTGGAGACTCAGTGACTCTGAGCTGTCAGGTTAAAGGTGACTCCTCTCCAGACTGGAGGTTCTCCTGGTACAGGGCTGTTCCCTACTCAGCAGACCTACCCTCTCATCGGTCAAAGCTTTTCTCTATGACGCTCTTAGCAGACAGCCAGCGTGGGGCTGGAGGCTCCTACTCTCTCAGTCCTGTTGGTCTGAATCAAATTGGGCTGTACGTGTGTAGAGCTGAGAGAGGAGACCCGGTGGTTTATACAGAGTTCAGCTATCCCCCCAAGTTTCTCCATGTGGCAACAGTATACAAGGTTGAATATGGATCAGGATTTGTGTGAATATTGCAGATGTCATTTGCACTTTCTCTTTTTATTTATAATGTACACTCATAATATTGTTCTTATAGTTTATATTTAGTATAATAGTATTTACTATTATTCCTAGTATTGTTGCACATTATGGAGCTGGCAGGAACTCATTTCACTGTCGATGGACTTGTTTTCTGAAATGTGACAAATAAACAAAACTCAAACTCTAAACCCTGCCTTCCAATCTGTGTGTGTGTGTGTGTGTGTGTGTGTGTGTGTGTGTGTGTGTGTGTGTGTGTGTGTGTGTTAGGTCCATCTCCATCAGTCTCTCTGAGTGTCAGTCCCAACAGTGTTCAACACTTCTCTGATGAGTCTGTCTCAATGAGCTGTGAGGAGCAGAGAAACTCTACTGGATGGAGAGTGAAGAGGATCACATGGAGAGGAACACCGTCGGAGTGTGGAACTGACTGGGGATCAGTGGCAGGATCCAATTGTACCTTCATAACTGAACAGGGTTATTACGATGATGATGATGATGATGGAGTGTACTGGTGTGAGTCTGACTCAGGAGAGTACAGTCAGGCTGTCAATATCTCAGTGGTCCATGGTAAGTCCCCCATTTTATAACAAACTTTACAGCCCAGTGTTCATAATGTACAGTCAGGCTGGCTACATCACAATACACTGTACGTCTCATATTTAACAGAACAGCACCCCAGCATTCACTCCAACGGTGTAACTTCACAAACCCAGGCCCTAGTACACCCAGGGTATGTGTGGGTTACCCCATTTAAAATGTATCTTATGTCCCATGGAGCTCCTCATATAGTTTGTGTGAGCTCAGCTGTCTCATCTGACTGCTCTTTTCTCTATGAAGGTATGGGGGAGTGTCTATGTGATAGATAGAGGTATGTGGAAGTGTCTATGTGATAGATCGAGGCACGTGGGAGTGTCTATGTGATAGATAGAGGTATGTGGGAGTGTCTATGTGATAGATAGAGGCATGTGGGAGTGTCTATGTGATAGATAGAGGCATGTGGGATACATAGAGGTGTGTGGGAGTGTCTATGTGATAGATAGAGGTATGTGGGAGTGTCTATGTGATACGTAGAGGTATGTGTGAGTGTCTATGTGATAGATAGAGGCATGTGGGAGTGTCTATGTGATAGATAGAGGTATGTGGGAGTGTCTACTGTGCCCCTCTGATCTCTGGGCCCCGCCTGCACCCCCTGTAGTTATGTCAGTGGTTCTCTCATTATCCATACTGAAGAAAACATCATATTTATATTTATTTTAACATTGTACTAAAGGTTTGGGATCTTAAACAGTGTGTAATAGTACACAATGTAATAAGGGCCTGTGGCGATTGGCAGGGTGTATGACAGTGTTTGATGCTTTGTTCTATAGGCTGGGGTTTGCTCCTGGAGAGCCCCGCCCTTCCTGTGACAGAGGGAGGTGCTGTGACTCTGCGCTGTCGACACAAGACAACTCCTAACCTCACAGCAGAGTTTTATAAAGATGGATTCCTCATCAGCACTGAGAGGTCAGGAGAGATGACCATCCCCAGTGTATCAGCCTCAGATGAAGGAGAATACCACTGTGTAATCTCTAACCTAAGAAGATCATCATCCAGAAGCTGGCTGTCAGTGAGAGGTGAGACATGCAAGTTCTACACCACTGTACTGTACACCCTGAATGTGTAATTAATATCCAGATTTAAAATTTAAATCCCTCCATCCCCCTCTCCATCTCCCTCTCCATCCCTTCCTTCATCCCCCTCTCCAGCTCCAGCTCCCGCTCCCCTCATGTCTTGGTCCAGACTGCTGTGTAGTATAGTGGTGTCGTCTCCCTACCTACTGACCACCATCATACTGGTGTCATACTGCCGGGACAAGACTGCAGGTGAGAAATTTTAGACACGTCATTCAACATTTATTGATCCAGACAACACACACAGAATGTACTGTCATAAAGACCATGCATCTTAAAAAACAAAACTTTCCACTATTTAACAGCATGGCATTGACTTGGTCTGGGTTTTAATGTTACATAATAATAATATTATTTGGGTTTT
Organism: Galaxias olidus; assembly: GCA_026901105.3. NCBI lineage: Eukaryota > Metazoa > Chordata > Actinopteri > Galaxiiformes > Galaxiidae > Galaxias > Galaxias olidus. Next base: position 9,263 of record JAPMUY010002716.1, on the reverse strand, counting down.
GTACATGTCTACTACAATATGACAAGTTAAAAAGGGGGTTTGTGATGACGATAAGTGTTGTGATGCAGTGTGTGTCTCTCTCTCTCTCACACTCTCTGTGTGTGAGTGTGTGTGTGTGTGTGTGTGTGTGTGTGTGTGTGTGTGTGTGTGTGTGTGTGTGTGTGTGTGTGTGTGTGTGTGTGTGTGTGTGTGTGTGTGTGTGTGGGTGGGTGGGTGTCTCTGTACAGCAGCTCGTCCTGAAAGAGTCAGTAGAAAGCAGGAAGTCTCCTCTGACCAGGTGATCGGCATCCAGATGACCTGAACCACTGACACGTCAGACACCCATCTTGGATTTCCCCTCCTCCTTCCCATTTTCTTCCCTCCTTCCTTTTCCTCTCTTTCCCCCTTTGGTTCATCCATCCCTCCATCTCCTCTCTACCGCCCTCCCCCACTCTCCCTCCCATCCCTCCCTTCCCCTTCCTCCCTCCCTCCCTCCTATCCCTCCATCTCCTCTCTACCTCCCTCCCCCTTCCTTCTTCCCTCCCTCCTATCCCTCCATCGCTTCTGTACCTCCTTCCAATCCCTCCCCCTCCTTCCCTCCTATCCCTCCATCTCCTCTCTACCTCCCTCATATCCCTCCATCTCCCTCTCTACATGCATACATCCCTCCTCCCTAAATCTCTGGAACCGGATTGAAGCCATTATGATAATGAATGTTGATTGGTTGGTTTTAGAAAAACAGCCCTTTGCTTTTATTGTCCCTTTATAGCTTTTTGAAAACATTCTCTTATGAATATAAGAACAGAATAATGAGTGTGTATGTGTGTGTGTCTGGTGGTGGAGGTGGTGACATCATCGGTGCCAGTGTTTCCATAAATGTAAGCCTGGCCAGAGGGCAGCTTTTACATTTGAACTGATATATATGTAAGCCTGGCCAGAGGACGGCTTTTACATTTGAACTGATATAAATGTAAGCCTGACCAGAGGACGGCTTTTACATTTGAACTGATATAAATGTAAGCCTGGCCAGAGGACGGCTTTTACATTTGAACTGATATAGATGTAAGCCTGGCCAGAGGGCAGCTTTTACATTTGAACTGATAAAAATGTGAGCCTGGCCAGAGGACAGCTTTTACATTTGAACTGATATAAATGTAAGCCTGGCCAGAGGGCAGCTTTTACATTTTAACTGATATAAATGTAAGCCTGGCCAGAGGACGGCTTTTACATTTTAACTGATATTAATGTTTTGAGGTAGAGTTAGGTAAATTAACCAGACAGTATTTTTACATGATACTAGCAACAGCTTTCAACTTTTAGTTATCATTTAGTTTAGTAATCATGGCAATTTTTATACTTGTTATAATTATGATTGATAATGCTTTTGATCCAATGCAAACCTTTGTTTTTCTTATTGGAATGTATATCATTTGAATTACATATAGTTTGGGATATTGACCACTTTTTTAATTGTTAGTTACTGAATTACAGTTGCCGTGGATATTGTTTTATACTTTTGTCGTTGTTTATCTTATTAAATTTTTTTCTTACACTTATGATCCGTGTTTCCAGTTAAGGTAAACCCTGCACTCACCTCAGCACCTTGTCTGAGAGTCTGTGGTGTGTTTGAGGGGAAATGGGGTAAGAATGACTATGGAAGTGGTGTAGTGTTGTCTTTATTGTTATACGTTCAGTGTAACTACTCTGTGAAAGAATAAACTAATCTCTGAATCTGACCTGTTGTCCTGACTCATCTTTCCACTCACACTCAACAACATCTGAACCATCACACATGGACAAATAACTGATCTATGTTTTATGTGTAACTGCTGCATCCATCAATCAATTAATAAATCAATCAATCAATCTATTTTATTTGCTTAGCACATTTCATTCACAGAGGCAATTCAATGTGCTTTCACAAGGCAAGCAGAAACATACAAGGAAAAAAAAACAAAAGACCATTAAGAGAAGCAAGAAATAAAATAATAGAAAATGCTAAGAGAAAAGAAACAAGAAATAAAATGCTGTACATTAAATATGTCAAATTGGCAATATTTAGACTTCAATTAAACACTGTTCATATTTCAGCTCTTCGGGTTGTCTGTGGACACACAGACACTTTGTGGTGTTAATTACACTGCTGATTATGCTGCCTATCAGAGACAAAGACACCACAAGTTGCTGTGGATGACTCAACATGAACCATGACACCAAAATAGCTGCTTAGAAATATAGTAGGTTATAGCAGCAACAAGCAATATCAAATTCAGTTCACTTTAGCAAGCAATGTTTCAGGTTAAGTAAAGATAGCAGTCTTTAAACCAACACCACGCTCATGTTAGGCGCATAATGAAACGTTTTCAGAGTATCTCCTAATCCTGTGTTTACATTATCCCACCACTGGAGGGCATAGAGGCTACCGAGTCCAATTACTGAACCTTTAGCATTGACACATCAGCCAGCAGTTCATGTGAGGTGTTAACGCCTCATTACCAACTTCGATTTGGGTCAGACACCTGTATGACACTGCTGCAGTGCCTGTTTGCAAAATGAAATATCCCTATGAAAATCAAATCTCAACCACAATGGTGGTCAAGATCTATACATTGATTCAGCTTCATTGGATCAAGGTCTGAATGTTTGTGTAGTGCATTTATATTTACAGATGTGTTTTAAATAAATGAAGTTTTAATTTTATGATATTAATTATTGTATCATAATAAACTGTATGTGCTCTAACTATGGTTTAATACAAACATTAATTGGATCCATGTCAGATTTTTTCTGTGACTTGAAAAGTTTTCTATTAAAATATGATGGAAAAATTATTACATTATTCTGCAAGCACTATGCTCAAGCTAAAAATCGACATAAAAAATAATAATGCATTTATGTGTCTGAATGTGAATGAATGTGTGTCTGTGTGTGTTAGCATACTGTAAATTTGTCCTGCCTCCTTGCTCCACTCACTTTAAGAGGCCAGTGTTGATCAGTGGCTGTTCAGTCCTTTCAGAGACACAGAAACACAGACAGGCAGCACAATGATGATGTCATCACTGATTCTACTGCTGGGGACTCTGGGGCTGCTGGTTCAGGGTGAGACTCTTCTACTTTGTAGTTTGGCTGATGTTAAACAATGTCATATGTGCTAAGAAAGTCTTTCAGAACTTGTCTAACATATAAAAATGTTTCTCAGGTAATGTTTTGTGAAAGCATTACTTTTTTCTTTGCCTGTTCAAATTGTATATTGAAATGTTAATTGATGAAATTTTCCTTTTGTATTGTTTTATTTATCAGGGTCTTCAGTAGATGTTATCCCGACTCAGTCTCCTGAATCTCAGTCTGTTGCTCCAGGAGAGACTGTCACCATCAGCTGTACAGCCAGTTCAAGTACTGGTAACCACCTCCACTGGTACCTGCAGAAACCTGGAGCAGCTCCTAAACTCCTGATCTATATTTACAACAGCCGCCACTCTGGGGTTCCAGATCATTTTAGTGGGAATGGAGGATGATCTCCTCATACTCATTACTCTCTGACCATCAGAGGAGTCCAGGCTGAAGAAGCAGGAGTTTACTACTGTCAGCAGAGTAACAGCCGTCCGTTCACACAGTGTTAGAGCATCGTACAAAAACCTCCCTCAGCTGGAGAGGAACTGATCTGACTCAACAGCTGCTCACTAACATTATAAGTTGGAACTCAACTTCACTCAATCTAAACATTAAAATCATCAGGAGAATTATTGATGCCTCATAAACACTCAGAGTTACATACATTAATTTATTTAATAAGAACCATTTAGAAAACTATTACCATTATGCATAATTAAAATGTTAGACTGTTCACATTGAACAGTCACAATCACACTGTGATTGTTCAACTTTGACTGAACTTTAACATCAAAACAAAATTATGCAACTGATAGAAACACTTATGTAATATTTTAACAATATAAACAGGTATTACTTCAATTAACTATTTTCTTGACATGTTTTTTTCATTCTGTATTTTCAGACTGTCTCTTTTTATTTGTTTGCATTCAGACATTGTGAAAGTTTAACATCTTTATAAAAGTGTAGGTAGAGTATGACTCTAACCTTTAACCTTAATTCATATTTGACCTGTTCAGGATAGCTCACATTTACGAACCGATTATAATAATAGTAATGTTCTTCATTATCATCATCATCATCATCATCACCATCATCATCATCATCATCATCATCGTCGTCGTGGTAATCATGATCATCTTTCTTTTTTATAGATATATTTTTTTTAATGTTGTTGTCTTTATTGCCCTTTTCTAAATATGGTCCCAGAGCTTTTGTCCATTCATTTTAGTACCGTACGTGGATCAGGCAACTTAACCAGTAACATATAAACACAGGATGTGTATTTTTAAACCCATTTTCATTTGTTTTAACATCAGGTTTAAAAACACATTCCTTCATACCAAAATATAATCTTCATAATTCTAGACAAGTTTATTGAAGCATCTTAAATTACACAACAATACCATGGAAACATCGTTCATTATGTCAGCAATATTCACCCCTCAGACTAACAGTAATGATGTGAATCTATTAATATTATGTGACTCAAGCACTGCATGATGGGACCTGAAGTACAGTACAGTGAACCTCCATCACCAAACAAACACAGGCCCATTTAAAGCCCCAGTCTGAAGGTTCTCCAGAGTCCAGAGATGTGTCTGCTGGCTGCTTCCCAGCCCAGGTTCAGTCCTATAAGACCTGTGAGAGGAGCTGAACCTCTAGAGATGATGCCAAACCAAGTGAAGTGAAGTCTGCTTCCCCAGACTAATGTTGTTCAGTTCCCCAGTCAGTCAGCCCCCCCCCCCCCCTCCCCCCCACACACACACAGCTGGCCTAGTCCCAGAGGGATGGAGGCTGTGGGGCTGAAACTCTGATTTGCATGAGCAGGGCCCTCGACCACCACGCTGCCAGAATAGAGCAGTGCAGAGGCCAGATGTTCAGCCTTCACCTCAGAGTCACTCTGTGTCACCACATTCTACATGCATACTTCCTGTCTTCCCTGATAATCACTGATCTGTCAGGACTGGATTGGTCAAAGTAAGCACTGCATCTGAAGATGAGTCTATAAGTATTATCAGTAGATCTAGCGATTACAGTATATGAGAGGGAGTCAGTTGCAACCCAGCCATAATTTGTTTCAACAGAAAATATAATAAAATTATAGTGACATTCCTAACAATGCTTCCCTTATCAATAAAACATTCAACATTTTAAATATTATATTTTGTGTCAAATTCTTTCTATTCATTTTATAGGTGTTAAGTCCTGAAATATCAGGGTGTCAAATATAGTACTGTGTCTGCTCAGAAATAACAGTCAGAAAAAACATATTTACGATCAAAAAGATTTTTATTAAATTATCAAAATTATTGGATCAACGAATCATGCATGCATCACTGTAATGATAGTATGAAAATGTGAAATACAGTCTTATGATAGATCAAACATTTTAAAATAATCTTCAAAAACAAAGGTGACAGAGAAAAGTTTGACTGAGGCCAGCCACATAGAACCAGTGGAAGTCCCAGTGAGTGTGGCCAGGTCAGGGCTGGGAACACTGGTCTCTCCTCAGGGTCTCTGAGAGCGGAGGCTGGGAGCCCTGGCTTGCCTCACAGGTCACAGAGCCCACCTTCCTCCACTGGTCTGCAGGGAGGCTCAGGGTGCTGCTCCAGCTGTAGTGGCCGTCCTGACCCAGGACCCCGGGGCTCCTGGTCTCCTCCCAGCTGCTGCTGCTGCTGCTGCCGTCCACCTTCCAGCCCAGCCTCCAGCCTGAGGGGAAGCCTTTGTTGGCCAGGCACATGAGGGTGGCCTTTCCCTGCTGCAGCTCCATGCTGGAGGGGGGCAGCACCGTCAGGGTGGGACGGACATCACCTATGAGACGGGAGGAGACGGCTGTCATTCAATCACGACTGATGTAATGATGTGGCAGTTTGACATCTTGGCTGTGAGAAAGTCTTTGTTCCTCTTTCAGTGAGTTTCTGTCCTCAGAAGGTTAATCTGCTTCATCAGATTTAGTGACCTTTCTCACTTCCCTTTAAAAACTCTGTCATGCATATCACATAGCGGCAGAAACTTTCTTTACGTGGATATAAAATATATATAAACATTTAACATGCAAAAATCAAACTGATTGCTCTTTAATAGTGTAAACACTCCTTTTAGATTACTATTCACGTTATTAAAATTTTGCACTTATGAATCTGTACAATCCACCATAAGAATACAAAGCATGTTTTATTTAATTAAAGTGCAATTTACTCATTATGTCATGAATAACCAGTTCTGCAGAAACATAAAGTCGCCCTTTCAAACACCAAACTGTGATAATATGTGCAATTCAATCATAACTTTTTACAAATTGCATCTAGTACTCCAACCAAAACAGACTTTTCTAACATTATATTAAAAATTAAGTATTTCATTAACCATTAAAAGTAAAAAGCACAAGCAACATGCTACAAAGGTCATATATTTTCAGAATAAGATTAAGGTGAACTTACTTCGTAAATACAGTCTGGTGCCTCCACCAAAAGTGTTCCACAGTGAAACAAACCAAATGAACGGCCGTACAAAAACCTCTGACACTTAAGAGACACACCTTTCACGATAAAAACTAAACTTCTTTGTAATAAATCAAATTTTTTATAGTCACATCAACTGTGAACTTTTTTAAATGGACTTGTGGTTGTTATCCTATTTATCTTTTGTCTTGAAATGATTAAATTAGACTGTCACCAAAAACTATACATAACTTAATAATTAAACACAAACTTCTACTTTGTATGTAATTAAAATGCATCCCAAATGAGCTTGTTTTTAATCTAGATTCAGAAAGACTTACTTCCAACATCCAGTCTGGTTCCTCCACCAAAAGTCCACCACAGTGATACAAACTCATAGAACGGCCGTACAAAAACCTCTGACACTTAAGAGACACGGCTCTCTGACTTTACAAAGACCAAACTCACCAAAGCTGCCAGTATTCACTGCAACTAATGAGGTGCTAACACTGACAGTGAATGCAGTGAGCTATTCCAATTTAAAACATATTTTATATTTATTTAGTTATTTCTTGAAAGACCTGGCCGAATTCAGTGTTTACAAAAATCCAAGAAGATTGCACTTTTAAATTGTTTTATTCAAATTAGAAAACTGAAAAAAAGTGAAATAATTTCATTTACTTATTATAAATCAATTACTCCTCACACCAGAAAGATTCTATTTGATCAACATAACCAGAGTAGGGAAGTCCCTGTTGGAGTCAGGAGTAGTATTACTGTAGTGTTTCCATACAGAAACACTTTGCATCAGCAGCACATGCTCCAGTGCTCTGGGAGTGTTTATAGCCCTGTGAGATGAACTCTGGAGGACTGAGAGCTGATCTTCAGGACAATACAACTTGCAGACAGACGGTCACCATGAATACGTTAATATCCACTTTCATCTGGACTCTCCTCTGCTGTTGGTTTTCAGGTATAACACAATTATTGTTCAAATTTAACAGGAAATAGATAGTCCGTTTTTTATGTGCATTTTAGTAAATGTTAATAGTGTATTTACGGTTTTTTAACGTTCCAACGTTCTCTCCTCTTAAGAGTCCAGAGGTCAGGTGACAGTGACTCAGCCTGAAGCTGTGAGTTCATCTCCAGGAGCCATGGTAACACTCAGCTGTCAGACCAGCCCTGCAGTTTACAATGATAGTAATGGTCAATACTTAGCCTGGTACCAACAGAGACCAGGAGCAGCTCCTAAACTTCTCATATACAGGGCTAATAGGTTAGAGTCAGGGGTTCCAGCTCGTTTCAGTGGCAGTGGATCTGGGTCTGACTTCACTCTGACCATCAGTGGAGTCCAGGCTGAAGATGCAGGAGTTTACTACTGTCAGAGTGCCCACAGTGGTAGAGTGTTCACACAGTGAAAGAGAGCCGTACAAAAACCTCCCTCAGTCAGAATGAACAGAGACTGCACTGCTGCAGCTGGGACCTACTGCAGGTGCTGACACGGCCCACTGAGGAGACATACTGGAATGAACACACACACACACACACACACACACACACACACACACACACACACACACACACATAAACACACACACACACACACACACACACACATATACACACACACAGACACACAAACAGACACATAAACACACACACACACACACACACACACACACACACACACAAAGACAGACACACATGCAAACACACACACAAACACACACTTAATCACTGGTGGTCTGCCTTGGGGGTTGACACACCAGAGGGGCTCTTCAACCTGATGGTACTGGAACAGTTGAAGAACTCGTTACAATATCACAACATATATCACTGAGCATAAGGTTACTACTCCTCCTGTTAGCTGATGAGTTCGTTTTGACTCATTGGGGCAACTTTGCGAGGCGGTGTAATACCATGGAGGCTGGATTGGAAGATATTTCAATTGGCAGATGTGAGACATCAGTTGTAGGCCTTCTGCCTCAAATGTCAATGGTGACATATGCTGCCTGTGCTGAGCCAGTGAGGGTGGTTCCTCCATCTTTTACCCTAGGTTATGATTTAGAGGAGGGTAGAAATGGTTGTCCTGCGTTTATTTCCAATGGCTTTGTTTCGTTCCTGGTCAGCGATGTGAAGGTCCCTGTGAGGATTATGAGAGACACTGGGGCAGTGGACACCTTCATCAGGGAGTCAGTGTTGCCATCAGAGTCGTAGGTGGTGAGGTTCTTACGAGGGGAATGGTTTTGAAGGTTCTGTCTGCCCCCTTGCATCTGATCCAGTTGTGTGTGGATCTGGTACAGGGGGAGGTGGCTGTGGGGATTCACGCACAACTACAAGTAAAGGATGTTGATGTCATTTTGGTCAATGAGTTGACAGGTAACCGTGTCTGGTCTGAAGTCAAACCACAAGGTGCGGTGTCACACGTGCCATCTAGCTTTTCTCCCCTGCCAGCAAGCTGTCCAAGGCCAGCGTCTGTAGATATGGAGTCTAAAGAGGACCTTAAGATGGCTGTCCAGAATGATCTGGTTAGACTCAGCGGGCTGCTCTACGGCTGCAGTAAGGTAGAGATTCTGCAGTTCCTCTCAGGATTGGAAATTGTCCCAAATGGGATAACATTGCCAGTTTACTACCTAGAGAGTACAGGGATGCCTCTGTCCAGTTTGCTTCACCTGATATAGACGGAAAGGCTCAACGGAAACACAGAGAATAGGACACAGGTATATAAAG
>JAPMUY010002715.1:15000-22514 GCA_026901105.3 Galaxias olidus | reverse complement strand
GTATTTGACCTTACTAACGAGTGGTTTCACTTACAAAGGAATCAAAAGGCATCACTTGAAGGCAGCACTGTGATTCAAAGCCCCATGGGTTAGTGTTTTACTGGGTGTGAACAGTGTATGGTGCTCCACGGAATTTAATCAGAGCCAGTCAGTCTTAGTGGGCAGCTGCTGCTCCCTGCACATGCATCAAAACTCTGCGCGCTGTCAGTGGGCGTGTCAGAGGAGAGGCTCTTTTGACTGGCTCAGCCCCCTGGCAGGGTTGAGCTGCTGGTTGGGGGTTTGGTGCTCCAAATGTTGAGCTCGTTACTTAGATGGCAACCCACTGAAACAAACCTTCTTCTTGGAGTAAGTTGATATATTTTTTTGTGGTAGGTCTGATGTGACCTCTGGCAGTCGAGCAGGAAGGGTCGTGACCTCTGTGAGCCCAGTGACATTCTGACCAAGGTGGTTAAGGCAGATATTCATGGCTGATTGGTTATGGTTATTAGAACAGCTCATTTAATTACTCTCCCATCACCCTCTCCTTAATGCAAAGAGTGTGTGCCATTTTAGCCTGTATGAATGTCTGTGTGGTTTTGTGTGTGTGTGTGTGTGTGTGTGTGTGTGTGTGTGTGTGTCGAAATGGCAGGGTAAAATATATTTAAAATTGTTCAATAACTTCTTAGCAACCAATTTTATTTTACATTTAGTGTGTGAAAAATGCCAATCACTGCCGATACAAAAAAAACAAGTCACTTGTAAATACTGTATGCTAAATTTGCAATGCAAATCTGTTACAAATCGAATCATGTCGAGTTATGTGTGCCCATTAAGATTAAAAGGTTCCAATAGTATTTAGATGCTCAAAAGAGAAACATCTTAGAGAGACCTTGTCTTTCTCTCTCTGGTTCTCTCTCTCTGTTCTTTAAAGCAAAGAATGGATATATGGGGCAGGGAGCTGCTACTTCCACATTGCAGGGTTCAAATGATAATCATGAATTTGGCTACACGGGTGGCTGCCTGTTAAGTTTATTCTCTCTCTCTCTCTCTCTCTCTCTCTCTCTCTCTCTCTCTCTCTCTCTCTCTCTCTCTGGTGAGTGTTGTAGTTGATCATTGAAAGGGCGGTCCAGTTAGCCTGGTCAGAACGTTTCAGCAGGCAGTAGTGATAGACGAGGAGCACACACTGTAGTGTTTATCCTCTTCTTGTACGGTTTGTTTTCCTGGACTAACTCAGTCCAGATGGGCCTGTTTTATTGTTTTCCTTTTTCCCACACCACTGGTGTATTGCACAATTGTACAATTCTGTATTCCCACTGCAATTTGTTTGTATGTGAGTGTGTGTGCGTGCGTGCGTGCGTGCGTGTGTGCGTGCGTGCATGCATGTGTGTGTGTGTGTGTGTGTGTGTGTGTGTGTGTGTGTGTGTGTGTGTGTGTGTGTTCCTCTCTCGGGGATGTGTGTGCCACCGTCACGCGGTCCTGGGTCTCCATAATAAGATATTTGATATCATACTCGGCCTCCTCCGACCTAAAGTGATTTTCCGGGGCTGATAAAGAGGCCTGGTTGTCCTGGCCCTCCATGTGATTTGGCCTGATGAAAAGCGTGTGACACGACTCAGGGCCCTGGTGTGGGCGCGGTGCTGCAGGCCCCCGGCATTGAGAGATGGCACCCTATTTTTAGAGAAGGCAGCATCCAGGACGGGCTATATTAGTGCAGGGCAAGCGAACGGTCCAGTCTACGGTCGTCCGATGTTTGAAAACCACTTCAGTTGAGTGAATTTGCTGTCGGGAATCGATAGCCCGTCTTGAAGCCATTAGAGCCCTCGATTGACCTTTGAACGTTATTTTCGAGTTGAGAATGCCCCCTTGTTGTAAACGGTCTCCATTAACTTCTGAGAACACACTGTCTATTTGCGTGGCAACGGTTTTATGTCCAAGCCTGGTAACCAAGTGACGACTTTCTGAGTGTGAGAATGCTCTTGTAGGGGCCATACCACTTTCCCAGCGTCATATATCCACATGCTGTTTCAGATTAGGAATTCCCCTGCTCTTCCAAATGGGTCCCTTGTAAGATGTTTTGCCCTGGGATTTAACATTTTTTTCTTCATATTTCAATGTTCCGCTGTGGCCGAAAACACACAAGACTACAAGTGGCACAATGCCCTTGCCTGTTCCAGCAAATCGAGTGATCCTGTGATAACAGAGCAACTTGGAGTCCTTTATGTTTGTGGCCACGGTCATCTTCTTCACTCACGCCTCTTTGACCCTGAAGGGCTGGATCCCAGAGCCCCAGAGACCCAGAGCCCCAGAGACCCAGAGCCCCAAAGCCCCAGAGCCCCAGAGCCTCAGAGCCCCAGAGACCCAGGCCTGTGGACCCCAGTGCACCAGAGCCCCAGAGACCCAGGCCTGTGGACCACAGTGCCCCAGAGCCCCAGAGCCCCAGAGCCCCAGAGACCCAGAGACCCAGAGCCCCAGAGCCCCAGAGACCCAGAGACCCAGAGACCCAGAGAACCAGAGAGCAAGGCATGAACCACAGTGCCCCAGAACCCCAGGCCCGTGGACCACAGAGCCCCAGAGCCCCAGAGCCCCAGGCCTGTGAACCCCATAGAACCAGAGCCCCAGAGCCCCAGAGACCCAGAGAGCCCCACAGCCCCAGAGCCCCAGAGCCCCAGAGCCCCAGACACCCGGGCCTGTGGACCCCAGTGCACCAGAGACCCAGAGATCCAGGCCTGTGGATCCCAGATCCCCAGAGAACCTGAGCCCCAGAGCCCCAGAGACCCAGAGACCCAGAGCCCCAGACCTGTGGATCCCAGATCCCCAGAGACCCAGAGACCTAGAGACCCAGAGACTCAGAGACCCAGGCCTGTGGACCCCAGAGACCCACAGTCCCTGAGCCCCAGAGACCCAGAGACCTAGAGACCCAGAGACTCAGAGACCCAGGCCTGTGGACCCCAGAGACCCACAGTCCCTGAGCCCCAGAGACCCAGAGACCTAGAGACCCAGAGACTCAGAGACCCAGGCCTGTGGACCCCAGAGACCCACAGTCCCTGAGCCCCAGAGACCCAGGCCTGTGAACCACAGTGCACCAGGAGAGGTTCTTCTCTGGGGAGACTGCCTGCCTTTCTCGTCTCCACCCAGATTCCATTCTTTATTGGTGGAACGTTGATATACGTAGATAGTGTATAGCACACAAAGACGGACATGTAAACACACACACATACACACACACACACACACACACACACACACACACACACACACACACACACACACACACACACACACACACACACACACGTTCGCAGCCCGTTTTATGTGTCCTCAGCCAAAGGACGGCTCAGGATGGCTCTTATGTCAACAGGAACTTCCATGCCGGACCCTCGTAGTGTGTTTGGAATGTCCTGTGTTTGAGAATACATTTGAAGATGGGAGCGAGCCCAGTGGGACGAGGGGAGGCCGCCGGCAGCGGACGTGCGATTCGGTGGGAACTGTTTTTGTGATCCGGCGGGGGTCCGCGAGGGCGTTATTTTGGAACGGAGGTTTTAGTAGGGGGGGGGGGGGGGGGGGGGGGGGGGCAGAACGGTCGCTGGCAGGCGGACAGCAACATCTGCCGCCCGGAGTTCGTTCCGTGCTCGTAAGCCGCTGACGATGGTCGGCGCGGTTACCGCGTGTACCTCTCTCCATGTGTTGCTCATTGGGGTGAGAGGTAAACAGAGGTCTGCAGGGAGCGGGGGCTGGCACGGCCTTCTGGAGTGGCTGATGGAAACAATGAGGCGGGGGGAGGAGGAGGCACCTACAGGGTCAAACGTATTCCTGTGTGTGTGTGCTCCCCCCCGTGCCGTGCTAAATGGGAGGTGTGTGTGGCGTGTGTTAGCGGTCAACCTCTCGGGCCACGTGCTGTGACCTGGACCTGGTGATAAGAAGCAGCACATCCTCGTTTGATATCAAGAAGGGCCAAGATTAACAATCAGGGGAAGGGCCCATTGTGCCGGCCCTCAGGAAACCTCTGGCTCTGATGAGAAGATCATGTGTGCAACTCTGTGTGTGTTGTTTGTTGTGTGTGCGTGTGTGTGTGTGTGTGTGTGTGTGTGTGTGTGTGTGTGTGTGTGTGTGTGTGTGTGTGTGTGTGAAAGGAGGACCCAAGCAGGCTTAAGAGGTGCCACTCTCGCCCCGGTGACTCCTAACCCCATTGACCCCTCTGTTTTTGGCATGTAACAGCCCCACCCCCTGCCCTTCAAGCCTTCGCACACAACACGAGCTGGCGCGCCAGCATACACACACACACACACACACACACACGGACACACAAAAAAGCCTAACACTTCTCAAGGCGTGGAACCAAAGTGTTGTTTTATTTTGCGTGTCTTTGGGTTTTGTTTACTCAAGCATTGTTTTTGCAGTCAGAGGAATTTTGGATAAAATGTTTCACTTTGTGTTGTGCTTATTTGATCAGTCGTTTGACATTGTGACCACCAGGAAGTGCCCGCTGGGTTTGGCCGCCTTCCCCTCTGCCGGTTCACTAATCATTACCTCAGCGGGTAGAACTCATTGAAAATGTGTTGGTGACACAATGCGCAGCCAACAGCTTCAACTGTTTGTTTTAAGCGTCAGGAAAAGGAGGCGGCCGCTCCGAAGTCTTAGCTTCCCACTCCCGTTCGCGTCCCTTCCTTCCTGGCTAAGCCTATCGGCTGACGGGTGAGGGGGGAGGGGGAGGGGACTCAGTGGGCCAGCCGTCGGGGGGTCTGGGAGATTGGCAGGCCAAGGAGAGAGCCCAGAGCGTAGTCGCAGTGTCGGGACTGAAGGGACACCTTACAAGGAGCACTCGGTATACCATGACATGGAGTAATGGTACAGAGAGAGAGAAAGGGGGGAGAGAGAGAGAGAGAGAGAGAGAGAGAGAGAGAGAGAGAGAGAGAGAGAGACAGAGAGAGAGAGAGACAGAGACAGAGAGAGAGAAAGGGGGCGAGAGAGAGTGACAGAGACAGAGAGAGAGAAAGAGACAGAGACAGAGAGAGAGAAAGGGGGCGAGAGAGAGTGACAGAGACAGAGAGAGAGAGAGAGAAAGAGGCAATGCGGAAGGGAGAGATATTTACATTTTGGGTAAAGGTGGCGATCTCAAGATATCAAGATGTTTGAATTGAAACAAGTGAATGGGAGGTGGCCATGAAGGTTTGGTTCTAAAGCTAATATTAAGCCCTGATGATAATTATTAAGCCCTCCTGCTCGTAATGACTGAACGAGAAGTAGCCCGGGTTGAAGTGTGCCTTTCATTAGATGATATCTTTCTTTTTCCTTCCCAGGTTCCGGGGTTCCGGGGTGTATTTGTGTGTGTGTGCGTGTTTGCCCCCCGTTCATGCCCATGTGTTGCCATCTTTTGTCTTCGTGAGCATGTGCGTAGCTTTTTTCAGTCGTGGTCGATCGAAAGGGAAAACATCCTGGTTGAGAACGGTGTGAAAAAGGAAGCCGATGGGTCAACCGTGGACGGTCTGTGAACAGGAAGAGGAAGTGGGGAAAGGCCCGGCGTGTCACGGAGTCAGTCAGCCGACGCCGCCTCACCCCCAGGCCTCCACGCACAGCGGGCGGACACAGACCTCCGCAGGCCTCGGGGCTTCGCCAGCCACGTTCCACTGACTTGTATATTCCCAACGTAAACCCGCTCCGCACTGTAGATTCCACGGAGCGACAGCGAGCTAAGCCAGAGCGTGGCGGTCATGTGTCATGTGCATTAGGCAACTGAAACACATTGTTGGCGGTCTCGCCTCTTTTTTCCGCTGGTGGTGGTGGGGGGGGAAAGGGGTTCTGGTCTCTTTGAATCATCTACCTGAGGCGAGCTGTTCCGTGACCCGTACTTCCAGATGGATCTCCCGCCCCCCACATCCCCCCCCCCCCCACCCCCCCCCCAAATAGCCAGCAGACATGCACTCTGCTCGGGGTTTACTCCCGCCTCACCCATGGGTGTCCGCCACTGGACCATGTGAATGGACGGCTGCCAGACCCACCCTGACCTGTGACCCTCACACCTGGGACGGGGGAGCTTTCCACGGCCTCGTCCCGTCTCCACCCTCCCCTGGCCCCCGACTCGCTCCCGCTGTGTCCACTGGTGTTTTACACCGCTCAGGGTGTCCACAGACACCTGGACCGCCACAGGAAGGTTTCACGGTGGGAACCCCCTTTGGACTGAGACGGAGACGGGGGAACACACGCGTCTGCAGCTCAGCGTCCCAGACGCACGGTGGACTGTGTGATATGTCTCGCATGTTGGGCTCTGTAATTTGAGAGCGCCGGCCAGCTGTAGACCTGTATCGCCGCGGAAACACGGGGGGAGCGGTGGGAACAGGCGGGGAGAGAGATATGGGGGGGGGGGGGTCAGGAGGGGTATTTGATTCCACGGAGAAGCTCTGGTCGGGCCCCGTTTTCAGCTCTTGTCATGTGTGACAGCGGGCAGTCACACACACACTCACACACACACACACGCACACACACACGCACACACACACACATACACACACACACACGCACACACACACACTCATACACACACATACACGCGCACACACACTTCAAAGGATCTAGAGAACCTGAGACCTCTCTCGTGTCTTCCTCTCAGCAGCAGCAGTGTGTTTCCTGTCACTCCAGATACCAGTGTTTTAAATAGGATCAAACATGGCCACCGTTTTACGCTTGGCCAGGTACCTGACTATCGCTCCTGATGATTAGCATCTTCGGGAGTCTCTGCCGTAGAAGAAGAGCACATAGATGCTGAGCTGGATAATGTTGTTATGTCTGCACATGTAGAATGGGGGAGGGGGGGGGTTGCCGTACAGCAAGGCCCTGCCCTGCTGTCCTCTCTCTGGTGATGGATGGATGGATGGATGGATGGATGGATGGATGGATGGATGGATGGAGAGATCCTGTGGTCTCCTCGGACTGAACTAAAAAACCTCTCCAGGCCTCCACGGCTCACCCTCTCTCTCCTTCCTCTCTCCCCCTCTCCCTCTCTCCCTCTTCCTTTTATAGCCCTACCACGGTGCCTCTGGAGTCCCTCTCCTCCTCTCCTCCTTTCCTCCTTTCCTCCTCTCCTCCTTTCCTCTTTCCATTCATTTATCTCCGGGGGTTGGGGGGTGGGAACTTGGTGAAGGGGCAGAGGCACTGGGAGTCTGTTCTCTCCATCTGTCTCTCTTCGTCCCCCTGGGTCATGCTCCCTGCTCTCCCCCTCCATCCATCCTCCATCCCTCCATCCCTCCATCCCTCCTCCATCCCTCCATCCCAGTGCATGTGATCCTCTGGGTGACTGTCTCTCTTAAGGAGGTGACGCTCTCTCCATGAGCTCAGACGGAAAGATTGTTTCAGCTGTATTTAGAGGGAGATTATACACACTCTCTCTCTCTCTCTCTCTCTCTCTCTCTCTATCTCCCTCTATCTCTCTCTTTCTCTCTTTCTCTCTATATATATATATATTCAGTATAAATATACAGTGCTGTGCATACGTTTTAGGCAGGGGATGATGTTTTGAAGGCGAAGGGTGGTCACAATAAATG
>JAPMUY010002715.1:0-10000 GCA_026901105.3 Galaxias olidus | reverse complement strand
TAACCAGATGTATACACGGTGGTGGAGAGAGTGAACACAGGTAAGCCAAACCCAGATGGAAGGAATATAAGTATTTATTTACAGGGATAAACAAAAGCAAAACGGGATACCACGGCTATACGAACGGTGCCAAATCAAAGAAACAAACAGAAAAGCTAAGCTGCCTACCACACGCTTGCTGTCAAAAGTACAGAGGGGGGCACCGCTCCTAACCTACTGTTCCTAAACAGAGTACGATACTATGTGATGATTAAATGTAAACCCACGGGTATCTAAACTAGCCGCGCTCCAGGAGAAAACAAAGCACCGTACCTTGTACGGGCGAAATAGGGGGGGAGTGGGAGAAATACAAACACAAAACACAGTACCGAGTACTGGTAAAACTGGGGGAAAACGGGAAAGGAACAAACTAAACACTGTATATAATACAGGACTAAAACAGGCAATATAACGAACCAGACAATACGCTAACCAACCAAACAAAGGAACAACACAGGGACTAAACCTACACAAACGAACAAACGAACCAACACCAAATAGACAGTTCTAGCGAAGAGAGCGAGTTGAAACATTACTAAACACATACAGCATACAAGACTATCGCTCTCCCGAGACTGGCGGGGAGAAGGTTTAAATCTAGACGGATCGGCTCTTGATTGGTCCGTCAACAGATGGCTGATGGTGGGTGATGAGGGGGAGGGAACCAACGGCAAGCAGGCGGCAATCTGAATGAAGTGAATAGCGAAGGGAAAAACAGAAGGGAAGACAAAACAACAGACACATATCCCCAAAACAATACATACGGACACTACACAAAAGGAGGGGACGTAACAGTGTGTGTGTGTGTGTGTGTGTGTGTATGTGCGCGCATGCATGCGTGCGTGTGTGTGTTAGTTTTGTCATATCCTCATAGTCTGCATTGGTGTTCAGCATTCCAGTGTTTAGCCTGAGCTGCGGTCCTCTGGTCTGGTACTGTGGTTTAAATAGGAGACATGATAAACGTTAAGAGCCCAATGTGTTAGTCCCTCCACCAAGCTCTCTGCTGCTTGACTAGGTGGTCAGGGACTATATCATGGACGTTCATGCCCTAGTCCCTCAGGATCTTTGGTCTGGTTTGATTTTTTAAGGCCTGGCCTGGCCTAGTCTAGACCAGACTACTTCACAACTTGAGAACATCCCTTTCTCAACCCTTCTTTCAAAGCGCCAAAGTGTCACCGATAGCCTTTCCAAAGTCCTTTGATGGGCTAGCTTGTGAGCTTGGTGATTTCCCTACACACACACACACACCCACACACACACACACACACACACACATCAACACACGTTTCCCTGCGTGTACGCCTGCTCCTGAAGTGATGAGAGGAGCAGGGCTGGACACTGTTGTTGGAAAGAGTGTGTCTTCGTAATGGAGGGCGGGGGAAACAGGACGCTGCAACACAATCGCATTGTCTTTGGCTGAACGGCTCGTCCGCTATTTAAAGAGGCTGCAGCTATGAGCTCTAACGCGTTCAGCACACAGGAGTGTAGCTGGGGTTACTGGCGTTCAGCACACAGGAGTGTAGCTGGGGTTACTGGCGTTCAGCACACAGGAGTGTAGCTGGGGTTACTGGCGTTCAGCACACAGGAGTGTAGCTGGGGTTACTGGCGTTCAGCACACAGGAGTGTAGCTGGGGTTACTGGCGTTCAGCACACAGGAGTGTAGCTGGGGTTACTGGCGTTCAGCACACAGGAGTGTAGCATTTGGAAGACTATTCTGCCTATAAAGTGACGGTAATTGGCAATTGGACTAGTGTACATCGCCTAGGCTATATTAAGCCAGCAAACATTACACATGTAAATACAGCAAATCATTAAGTCTGTCATAAAACAATGCTGCCACAATAACACCCAAAAAATATCCTGCAGGCTACGGGAAATTTGAGATCAACAGCGGGGCTTGAAGTTATGGCAATATTTAGCGTTTAATATATATATTTAGCCAGTGGATTTAAACAACGTCTTTTCAATTAGGGATTATAGGGATTTTAAATAGGCTATAGGCGTCACAACTATTGGATCGGAAAAGACAAAGGTTGAGGCATACAGACACACACGCGATGTGCATAAGGAGCTGTGCAGACGTTACACATTTGCAGGCAAACCCGCAGACACGCGTCTGTGCATATGTACCACATGTGCACATTTGCCTCAAGCGACACACACACAACATGCACGATATGTGCACAGGTTGTGCACACGTTATTTCAACTACATGTGCACATATCGTGCATGTCGGGTGCGTGTCACGTGTGTTACGCCTGGGTCACCATTGTAACTATTGGCGATCTCAGACGTATCTCAGACGTCTTGCGCAGGTGTCAGTGAGGGGTTTGCGCGTGTGAGGGTGGCACTTGTCACACCTCATACACACCCAGACATACACACCCACACACACACACACACACACACACACACACACACACACACACACACACACACACACACACACTCCCAGACATACACACACACACACACACACACACACACACAACACACACACACACACACACACACACACACACACACACACACACACACAAACACACAAACATCCCGGTACAAAGGAGAAATGTGCCATGTGTCTAGCAGAAGGGCCCTACCCATGTATGAAGGATGACAGCATTGCTGCCCTGTTTGTGGTGACATGTTTCCTGTGTTAATAAGCCATCAGTATAACATTATGCATGACAATTACCTTAATTGTTTTTACTGTCTAACATGTTCTTAGAAAGGGAACCGGGTGGCATCCTTAATGATTGTAAGGGTATCCTGAAGGGGATACTCAGCTACCCAGTAGCTTTACAATTAGCGTCGCTAGCGTTACCTAGTGGGCAGACTGACAAAGGGATACTCAGCTAGCCAGTAGCTTTACAATTAGCGTTGCTAGCTTTACCTAGTGGGTAGACTGACAATGGCAAGGAGTCCATTAGAATTATATTCATCAGAATGGCTGAACTTCATTCAGTACCTGTAGGTGTATGGTGCTGGTGTTCAACTGAAGATAATATTTCAGTTATGTGTTTACATGATGCAGCCCAAACTAAGTGGCATACGTTTCTGTAGCTGTCTGCTTCCTAGTCAGCTACGTCAGAGAGCCATAGACGTGTATTTCCTGTGTGTCCGCATGATCTGTAACTGGAACGTCATCGCTTCAGTCCCCTGGCCTATTATAACACAAAGTGGGAAATATCTTTATGCATCTTGTGAAATGGAACAGTAGACACGTTTCAGGACTAATTAGTATTACAAATCCTGGATCAGTCATCTATTGAGCGTCCCTGGCATGACGGAAGCGACTCAATACGCTATGTGAACACATGCAGGGCACTGCTGGACCAAACTGTTACACAGTCCTTTTCAGTTTACACCCCTCCAGAAGTGCCTTACATAAGAACAAAAACGGTTGTGCGCCCATCCCCTGCCCCCCATCGCTGCAGAGCTGTTTGAATATGGATGAGGATGAGATGTCTACATCGTTAAGGTGGAGAGTAGTAGTAAATATTCTGACTAGGTCTCTGCCATTGCAGAGGGATCTAAGTGGAAAGGAAGGATAAAGGGAGAGATGAGAGAGTGACAGAGTGCAAGACAGAAAAGGAGTAATGTCTGCGACAGTAGGAGAACTACTTTGAGTACAGGAAGGGCAGAGGATAGGAAAAAGAGTAATGAGGCAAAAAAGAAAACCATGGTCTGCTTGTGTAAAGGAGATGAAATGAAACAAAGGCAGTGTACTCAGCAGCCTGTCCGTCTGAACAGGGGAGTCAAATGAAGCTAAGCCCCAGACTGTTCAACCTTCAACATTGTGAACTGGAGAGTCAGACTGTTCAACCTTCAACATTGTGAACTGAGAGTCAGACTGTTCAACCTTCAACATTGTGAACTGGAGAGTCAGACTGTTCAACCTTCAACATTGTGAACAGGAGAGTCAGACTGTTCAACCTTCAACATTGTGAACAGGAGAGTCAGACTGTTCAACCTTCAACATTGTGAACTGTGGAATTTCGGAACCTCGATCCTCTACATCTGAATATTTGAATCGTAACAAATGGGGACCTTTGAATCCGAAACGTTTAAACATTTGATCTTATAAACAAACCCATGGACATCTCTGAGCCTCCACCAATACAAATATTGGTATTATATTTAAATTTTTTCATCTGAACTTCAATTTATTTGAACATGTGGAGTAGCCATTGCAGTTGATTATTGCTCTTGCCCAGTGTGAATATCAAACTGGCCAGGCAGTGTCTTTAGCAATGCAACTTACACAAACCTGGGCATCTCCCAATATCTAAGGAAGCATTGTGTTGCCTTCTCAAGTTTGAAAGAAGCTGCGCAAGCTACACTCCTGCATCCGTCTCTATTGGTTATGTGTCTGGTTTCAAAAGATTGCACTCGACCCCAAATGGATTGGAAAATGGGGTTGAATTAAAATTTGAATACATATTTGATTGGTCAAACCGGATAATCTTTACAGCCCTAATTTGAACATTTATTTGAGCATTCAAATGAAAGCCATTGAGCCCATTACCCAGATTCTTTCTCTGCCCTGCCAGGCCACACTGTTTAAGAGCCCACCTCCCACCACTGAACATTTACCAGAGCACATTGACTATTCAACACAGCGGCTTTGTCTTTAGGGACTGCAACACTCAGACTAACAGAGAGGGAGAGAGAAAGCTGACCCTTACACGTGCTGTAATGGCAGGATTTAGATTGACTGCAAATATAAACAGGAATGCATGTATGCCCCGTATGGTTGATGTATTAGCCATTGACCACAGCTGCATGTCGTAAAGTATCTTGAAGGGGTTATAATCCGTGGCTGGAGGGGTCACACTGGAGACAAGATGTCTGCAGATAAGATAACACCAGCTAGGAATGTGTCACTTTAATGGCCCGCAATCTAAACCCAATATATGAGTGTGTGTCTTTACAATAGGGAACAGGACACTCCCATTTTACTATATAAGAATGCTCATCACCAATGTATTTTGTCTTTCCATCCGAACAGTGTCTTAAACACTGTGTGGACTGACCCTTTCTATGGAAAGTATCTTTTTGAATAAAACGTTTACATCAAACTTCACCAAGTCTCACCGTGTATAATATTTAGAATTTCCATAACAGTGCACGCACACACAAGGTGTCAGCTGTGCCAGGACAGGAACGGAGGGCGCTGACCAATGAAATGTCACTTTGAAAGGGCAACAAGCGCCATGGGTACTGGGGGCAGGCTAGCAGAGGAACTGCCCTGTGATTCCTCCTGGTAAAACATTCGAGGATTTGCTTGTTTGTCAGTCTGCCAGCTTGTGTGACTGTTAGTGTGAGGTGTATGTGTGTGTGTGTGTGTGTGTGTGTGTGTGTGTGTGTGTGTGTGTAGTGTGCGTACGTGTGTGTGTGTGTCTGTGTGCTTTCTCCTTGCTGCCCTATAGCTTGGCATGAGACTTATCTTGAGAAACTCTTGCTACTCTTCGTTTCCTGACCTAGGGATAATGCCTATGTTGTCTCTCAGCATGTTGGTCGTGCATGACTCCGTCAGCCCCGTCTGAGATGCCTTCAGGTGCTTCTTACTGGCAGCCAGCTGACTTACAGAACATCACCTGCCATTACCTCTTTCCCCATCTCATTTCTCATCTTATTGGCAGCAAGCTGACTTACAGAACATCCTGGCCATTACCTCTTTCTCATTTCTCTCTTTGCTCTTTTACTCCTCTACCTCTCTCTCCTTTTATCTCTGATCCTCATAGGCACCCCCCCCCCCATAATTCATCTTTCTCTTTATTTTTGATCCCGTTCACTCCCCATCTCTCCTTCCCAACTGCTTTCACTTTTCTAATGCCCTCATCTCTTCATCTCTTTTTTTCTTTCTCTCAGTCACGTCTCTGCTAATCTTCTCCTCTCTCTCTCTCTCTCTCTCTCTCTCTCTCTCTCTCTCTCTCTCTCTCTCTCTCTCTTTCTATCCATCCCCATTCCGCTGTGTTTTCTCATCTCTATCTCCCTCTGAATCAATGATGCGTAGCCACCTCATCCAGTGAGCGGGTCATCAGTGACATGCAGCGCCTCGCTCTCCCAGCCTCCTCCCAGGTCTGGACCCGTTTGGAGAATGACAGCATAGGGAGACCAGCAGAGGGAATTAGAGGATAGAGAGGCCCATTTCACCCTCGACCATTCTAATTATGAGACGCAGGCCTACTAAACACTGAATCAGCTCCCAGTCCATCAGGATAACTGGAGCAACGTGATAGAGGCTCCTCTTTTGAAATGTACCCTCTCTGGCACCAGGGTTAAAATGGATCTCTATGTTTGCATTGAGGAAAGAGAATAATATCCCTTTAACAATGCAGACAATCAGGCTGCCTGATTGTGTGAACATCAGCTGAGGCTCAGGGCAGACATGTTTGCAGAAGAATAATATCCCTAGCAGATCAGGCTGCCTGATTGTGTGAACTAGCTAGAGATGGAGGTGGAGGGTGGAGGTAGAGCTAAGACAATGGCTGGAGGTAGAGCTAAGACAATGGGTGGAGTTAGGCCTTGGGATAGGGTTGGAGCGAGGGCCGGGGTCAGAGGGCATAAGAGCTTCATCTAAAAATATGGAACTGGAGCTTAACCATTAATGTCTACTAGCGTTTCTCAGTATTAGAAAAGCGCTATCTAAATTAAATATTTTATTATTATTATTGTTGCTATTTTTTTTATTTATTATTATTATTATTATTATTATTATTATTATTATTGATAATAATAATAATAATAATGATACTATTACTTTCTATTACCGACAGTCCATACATTGTATTTTGGGCGCTGCCCTCCATTGCTCCACCCAGAGGTCCAGTCACGCAGTCCTGCTCTCCCTTTTCTCATATGGCCTGACTCACAAAGCTTCTGCTTCTCCTGGTTCAATTCACCAGCTTTAAAGAGATAACTTCAACTTTAATGTTTTTAAATGCACCTGAAATGTTTTACAGCTAAAACCCAGCAGCACTGAAATACTGATGGATTGCTATTTTGAAAGTATTTGAGAGCTTGTAGACTCTGTGTGAACAGGGAGACTGCTTGTGGGTTGGTTTTAGATTGGTTCAGTGTTCAGTGCCTCTAGGATGTATTGTTCCCTTTAATGCCCAATGACTTGACTAAGTGCCTCAGTCCAAGTTATTAAAAAGAGACATTAGATTAAACATTTGTACCAATACATGCAGACTATGCAAAGCATGCCTACTTATAATACTTATAATATAAAAACAATAGAAGAGCGTTATTGTAAACTTGCAGTTACATAAATCTGCATTATTTTGTTAGCACATGTCAATCAGCCGGTTTGGGTCCGTTGAAGTGATGGAGCCCCCCTAGCCTCCCACGTTGTGCCTAAGCCCCCATTTGGGCTTTGATTTATCATCATGTTAGGCCACCATAGCGAGGCCAGGCACAATGAGCTACACCCTCACACTCACACATAACCCACAGAGCCAGGTATAGGGGAGCAAAGAGCCCGTCCTCACCCTCACACTCACACATAACCCACAGAGCCAGGTATAGGGGAGCTAAGAGCCTGTCCTCACCCTCACCCTCACACTCATAACCCACAGAGCCAGGTATAGGGGAGCTAAGAGCCTGTCCTCACCCTCACCCTCACACTCATAACCCACAGAGCCAGGTATAGGGGAGCTAAGAGCCTGTCCTCACCCTCACACTCATAACCCACAGAGCCAGGTATAGGGGAGCTAAGAGCCCGTCCTCACCCTCACACAGATAACCCACAGGACGAGCTGTCGCAGAGAATAGCCTGCTCTTTCCAGCATGTCCTCTTTTTTTCTCTGTCTCTCTCTTCCATCTCCCATTCTTTCTCTATTACTCTTCCTTTCCCTCTCTCACACTTTGCAGTCAACAATCAGAGAGATACTTCCCTTCTGGACTGTGGTTCCCGAGACAGTGGCATTATGAGTATGGGTCATAGGTCAGTGTCGTGGAGGGTCGTTTGCAAGAGAGGCAAGAGGGTCATATGTGTTTAATAGCGTGAGAGACAGAAGTATGGGAGAGAGAGAAAGAGCGAGAGAGAGAGAGAGAGAGAGAGAGAGAGCGAGAGAGAGAGAGAGAGAGAGAGAGACAGAGAGAGAGAGAGAGAGAGAGAGAGAGAGAGATGGGTGTGTTAGAGTAAGAGGGGAACAAAGTAAATGAATTCCATGGTAAATTGCTGATAATGAGGTGTCCTGTTGGGCCAGTTGAATGCTTCAGGAAGGCAGAGGTCACTGTTGATATTTGAACCTCTCCCTGCTTTGTATCTCTGGAGGGGAGCTTGTTATGGCAGAAAAGGACTGCTGAGATTGACCGTATAATCATGTCAAGGTTGGAGAGATATTAACACTGCACCAAGGGGCCAGGCTGCAACTACCAAGGGAAGGGGTTTAGAGGGAATGAGCATGGAGACGGAAAATGTGGAATTTGTTGGACAGAGGTAGGGAAGAGGTAGGTAGTGGGAATTCTGTTGAAAAACGGAAAACCTAAACGGTAAGTTAGTAGAAATATTAAACATGCACAAGGCAAAACCACAGAGATACAGCTGTCTACACAGCTATAATGACGAAATATTTTGTGAACTATAGCAAAGTGATCTATTTTACTGAAAATTTTCAGTTTTGTAAAAATGATAAAGTAATTCAAGAAGCGTGAGCGTCATTGGTGTCGCTAGACCCTTTCTTGCTGTGCTCCAGTAAAATATTACGTTCAAACTTTAACAAGCTCCTAAATATTCCCAGTAGATTAATTTAGATTGATAATGAAGTCCACAATGTCAAAGCAACGCAGTTTAACCTAAATTAAAAGCTGAGGCGTACATCTTGTGGTCTGGGTCCGTGCAAATGCTACGTGCACATTACTGTCCGTGCAAGGCAGTGGGCACGTTGAAGCCAGTGCGTAGCAATCCGTGTATCAGCGCGCTAAACAAGAATAGGGGGCTACGCCAGGTAAGTTCACATAGCACATTGTTTTAAACACACAGCAGGCATTCAAAAATCTTTTTTAAATCTCTCTTTTAATGGAATCACTTGCTTCTGCAGGTGTTGAGTTTAACAGGCATCCCTCTGTTTCACCAGGGTGAACCGTCCTCTGTTTCACCAGGGTGAACCGTCCTCTGTTTCACCAGGGTGAACCGTCCTCTGTTTCACCAGGGTGAACCGTCCTCTGTTTCACCAGGGTGAATTTCATTGTTTTTCTGATAAACAATGCAGGATATTGGGAACACACTAACATGCTTTTTTTTAAAGACTCATGCTTTGAAGTTCATGGATCTGGTGGAATTTAAGACTACACAAATAATTTATAAAGCAAGAAATAATTTACTTTCTGGCAACATACAAAACATCTTATCTTATAGAGAGGAAAGAGAGAGAAAATTATTTGAATAATTCTATGAGTATGGGTATTTCAAATTTGGGGGTGACTTTGTGCTCTGGTCATAGAACTCAGGTAGAGGTAAACCCGGGGGGGGGCCTTGTTTTACTCAGGGATGCCACATTCGCTGAGGATGACATTGTTGGGACATGTCGAAGAGAATGAACATGTTCTTGTTTTGGATGAAACTTAAATATTGTACTGTATTGTAAATATTGTATTGTGAAAAAAAATATTAATTTTTTGCTTATAAATTTTTTGTTGTTGTTGTTGTACTTGATATATTCTGCCTTTAAACAGGGAACTGCTGGCAAAGAGAGCTGGTTTTAACCCTGTATAAATAAAATAAATAATTATTATTATGTATGTATAAACAGGATGTACATAGAGATGATGTTTGTATAAAGCAGATGAACGTAGTGTATATATGGATGGGGAAGTAGCTGTACACTGTAAAAAAAAGTCCTATTTTCACGGAAACTAACAAACATTTTCACAATAGTTTGCTCTGTTTTGAAATTGCATACAAAACACAAAAATTACGGAGATTATCTCAAAAAAACAATCTTTCCTT
>JAPMUY010002713.1:182500-232492 GCA_026901105.3 Galaxias olidus | reverse complement strand
CCTAATCATCGTCTCACACCAGCAAGGACGCAGTACTGCTATACTAGACACACCACAGGCACACACCAGCTAGACATGACACAAATGCTCTGTCTGGACGGGGAACACCTTTATTTAACCCACTCTCCTGTGCCACGTGCAATAAATTACCATAAGAATCCAAAAGAAAATATATCACGTGCTGTGATCCTTCTGACTCACAAATGCCTTTACATATAGTGACATCACTCGAGGCAAGGTACGCAAGGGAAATCTGTGACAGCAGAGCTGGAATATATATGTATTAACAGGGGATCCAAGGGTAAGGGATTCCTCTCTTGTCTACAGTTTCAGCTAGGCATGACCATGGCGCATCTAACCAAATCAAGCTCTAACCCTAATTAATCGAACCTAGCCCCCCCGTACTCTCTCTCTCCCCTCTCTCTCTCTCTCTCTCTCTCTCTCTCTCTCTCTCTCTCACACACACACACACACACACACACACACACACACACACACACACACACACACACACACACACACACACACACACACACACACACACACACATCCTTCCAGTTTAAGTAACGCTGTCGATAAGGTTTCCCTGCGCCAAAGCCAGCTTCCAGGGCACACCAAATACTATTTACTGTAGCACCCTACTATCGTATTAGTAGACCAATTGGTCGTAAATCATTTATATCCCAAGGACCCCCACGCAAACTGACTTTGATTTGAACCTATAATCTATATTTTTGGACACGTTTTATTCAATTCATCTGCAGATTTTCACAGTTTAAATCTATATCATTATGCGTCTTCTATGGGTGTGAAGATATCGTTTTAATTTTATTATTTTTACAAATTCCTTTATTTGCTTTCCTTTTTAACACGTCCTATTTATGGGGCGTGCATTGTTTTTACTTGCTATAGCTTATTGATCTACATAATGTTATTCTTCAGAAATGTATAAGCAAATGAAAACATTTTTGGTGACATTGACCTTTTACGTTCTTCAATAATTATGAAACGTTCAGGTCAAGCATTTTCCACGATTGTCATACATAATGCATTTTCTGACTCCTACCCACTCTGCATGTTCTTTCAGCCCGTATGGCAGAGGTTGCACCAGTAGGCGTGCTAGTGTTCCATTGCGGCTCTGCACTGCACAGTGTTCACACATGACTTCTTGTTATGAATCGCACCACCACTTGTCATTAGTACTGGAGTGAAGTTCCCGCCGGTAGCGGACCGTGGACTTGTATCGCTCGCTTGTCCTTGATTCGCCTGTAGCCAACACTGTAAGTTTTTCTAAACGGTGTTTTTGGTATTTTTGTCTGTCATTGCATAGATTTAGCGCTGCAGTAGGGGGTTGAACAAAAATAATGCAGTAGCTAACAGTTTTTTACATAGGCAGGGCTAGCTCTTAAATTGTTCTGACTAGTAGCATTACCTTTCTTCGAGCCAACTACGGTTAGGCTACAAACACTAGTAATCGGAACTATCGAACTATCTGAACACAGCTCAACTGCGAATAAGCGAGTAGTCTCCAGTAACCAGCAGTTGGCGATTTAGGGCTGGGCTGTAGGACTACTACTAGCAATTTCAATCGCAAAAATAAGTAACGCACTGAGACTGGTCAGAGCAACTGCAATGTACTATGATCTAAGATTTTTTCTTCTGCCCCATTGCGACATTTCAAAAGCATTTAGTTAAGGTTAGTCTTATACATTTTGTAAAGATTCTGTTACACAATTCATAGCCAGCTAGTTAAGTGAATTAATCAACCAGTCTAAAACTTTTATTGAAATCGCATTCTGTTCCATGATATTAGTAAATCCAAAGAACAAACAAGGCATTAATACTGTGCGTAGACAATGTAATACAACGTTATTTGATCAGAACAGTTTGTTGTCATGTCTGTTGCAATAAACAAGGGTAGGCTCATTGCTTATCACTTATCAGTGCTTGCCGTACGGATTGCCAATTTCTTCTTCCAATCCATAATAGGAAAACGGTTAACCCTAGACCATCTATAAACGAGTTCAGTTGAGCTTGCTACACACTGTTAACAAGTCATCATCTGAGTAGAAAACATGACAAGAAGCTGTTAATGATTTAAGTAGGCCTAGTTTTGGGGAAAGAAGCTGTTCCCACTTGTTCTTTGGATCAAGGCCAGTCCACTAGCTCATTATTTTTGCCTATTATCTGACATCTGGTTATTTTTTACATTGACTAATATGCAACAGTATTACACCAGGCCTTTTTCCTGTTGGTTATTTTTCTTTAATTAGTGCATTATATTTTGTATTAGTTTGAATAGCTTTCCATTGTGAGGTCAGGCTTTTACCAGCACCTAGGCTAACTGTTCTGTCAAGGTTCTTCATATCTGAAAGACATGTTCACTGAATTCCAGCTAGGCCAATGGATAGGTCTAAGATGTAGGGTTACAATCAATAATACATTTAAATAGGATGGTGATGTGATTTTCAACAAACACCTGTAATAGGATCAATATTAAAGTTTCCGTTAGTGGAGCATGTTTCTCAATAGTTGGTTTTGTAGATGGCTTCAACCATAAAGGTTCTACTGACTAGACCAGCCACAGGATGCAGAAGTTTCACTACTATCTTAGTTAAATGCTTAATGCATCCGCATCAGACTTTTTAAGGCCCCTTAGAGGTGATTACAAATGATTTACGGGTTTTTACCAACAAAGGAATGTCACACTGCCCACCCAGTCAAGTGCAAACGGCTTTTGTCTCATACGTCAAAGCTGCTCTTTCAACCACACAAGCTTAAAACTGAGACTGTCTCTCTCTCTCTCTCTCTCTCTCTCTCTCTCTCTCTCTCTCTCTCTCTCTCTCTCTCTCTCTCTCTCTCTCTCTCCCTCTGTTATCGGCTACAAAAATGTGAGCCATTTTTCCTGAAAGGGAAATAAAGGTGTCCTCCTCTGGGATGTTTTGATTCATTTCCCTGTGGGCTGAGGCAAATGGCAGTCTTTTATGCGACTTTAATCAGAAAGACCAGTCATGGAAGACAGAATAACTCAGTTGGCACCTCATGAAAATGATTCAAAGCTCTGCTAAGTAGGCTACTTTTTCAGTGTGGCCCAAATAAGTGTCTGCCTTACTTTTTAGTTTTGAACAGATTCTATAGTTTAAGGATATTCAAATGCTTGTTTTGCTGGTAATTTGCATCTTGGCCAATAAATCAAGTTTTAAACCATCCGTGCGTGCAAAGCAATCTCCTAGAGGTGCAGAACATGGACAATAATGGCACTTACCAGGCAGTAGAGACCAGTCTCAAAGGAATCATAGTGGCTTTATCACGGTGTGACAGCTGTGTTAAGATACGCTACTCTTGATAGCCTGTGAAGCACATTCAAAAGCCTCATCTCGAATTCTGACACGGACCTGAACCCCGTTATTAGCTAAAGCGTATACACAGGCCCCACCCCACAATTTGATGCACTTCTTTGATTATAACGATATAACGGTAATAACGATACAGACAGGATCTCAGCCTTGCACCCTCATTCTCCCCGTTCGGAGAACGAGGCCTAATCCACAACAAGACCTTGGGCTCCCTGTTCAGCTGT
The DNA here is from genome assembly GCA_026901105.3 of Galaxias olidus. NCBI lineage: Eukaryota > Metazoa > Chordata > Actinopteri > Galaxiiformes > Galaxiidae > Galaxias > Galaxias olidus. The sequence continues at coordinate 228,912 of JAPMUY010002713.1, read as the reverse complement.
CAGAGAAATATGATGGCTGGCCGTGATCTGCCTGATCATATCGTCACCTGTGCTGCTGGGAGTCGCGGACCTTTAGTCTAATAAGTTCTGACTAAGCCAGTTTGGCAGCTCTTCACGCTCCTGTTCCAGTTCAGTCTTCGACCACGTCGATGTGAGACAGCGGGTCACACAGCATCTGGTAGTATTTATTCTGTCTTTACATGTATTGCAGACCTCAGAGGATAGATTTTCCCTTATCGCAAAGCAATTTTATCACAACCAGTAGCTTTGCACATTAAGAAGGGTAGATTTAGGCTGGATGGCTTCAAAAAGACCATGAAAAAATTGCAACACAGCATTGTCTATGTCTCTCAGTATATGGAACAGGCTTCTGTCTTTGAAAATGTAACAAACTGGAAAGCTATTGGAAAAAGATTATGTATGTAAACTTACTGTTGCTCATCCTCCTTCAAATGAATAGGATTATTCACCCTTCAAGGGAACACATAGGCTGACTTGTTGAAATTTGGTCCAATGTATTTCCATTTTGCTGGAGATTGCGTGTTTTCATGCCTGTGGTAAAAGGCTGAAAGCAGTCCAGGGTGCATGCTCAACAATGTCTTACTGCATGTCTAATGTTTTATTCACACTACAGCGAGTCATATGATATAACAAATCGTTGTGAGTTGAAACAAAATGGCAAAAAAAAACTTTATGTAGGCTATGTGTTATGTCAGTTTTCCTTCATTGGGCTAATCTCACTACTATTGACAAGTTAATGTGTATGTGCCTGTGTTGCTCTGCACATCACCTTTTATAAAGGGGAGCTGATTCTGATTTGATGCCCAGGCCTTAATGTAACAAAGAAGAGCTAAGCGACTTTATACAATCAATCTGCCGCTCCAAAGCTCTTCCCTGAGACCTGGGTTTCCCTGTTAGCCAATTAAGCAGCTGCGTTTGCCGGGCCCAGCTGCTGACGGCAGATAAATGGGAGAGTATTCATCAAGGCTGAGAGCTCTGTCTCCTGGCAGCCTAAATTCCTCCCTGCACCCCCAGCGTTGGGAAAAACTGGGATGGCCCCTGACCTTAATGTGCCACAGCTCTCCTATATTCACAGTGACATGGCTGCACGTTTACCCTGCCGCCCTTCTCAAAGGAAGGCGTTCTCTCTCTCTCTCTCTCTCTCTCTCTCTCTCTCTCTCCCACCCACTCTTCCTCCTTTTCTCTCTTCACATCAGCAGGGAACATAAGTCATCAAACCATTGTCCTTTCCTTTCCTTGTTCAGAACATCTGATGCTACCGTCAGCAGATTACCAGGGACTTTGCCATTTGTCTTGAGAGTAATGTGGATCTGACAAATAAAGCATGCTTAAAAGAGTCTTGCTACAATCATGCAGAGTTACAGGGGCAAAACCAAAGTTGTCGCTGTGTGCCATAGCTTTGCTGGGTTAGATGACCACTTTGTTAAACTGCGTAGCGTTGCTGCTAGGATCACTCTGTGTTTCTTCATTGTGTTTGGAAGTAGGATGGTTAGGCAAATCCCTGTCTGGCTATGTCATGCACTTCACAGATTTGTCTTGGTCACGTCACTGTAGAATGTCTGAATACAGTGAGAGCCTTGTCATTCCAACAGTTGTTCTTTTGATAAAAAAACTGGGTGTGACTGAAAGAGTGGGATTATTGTGGGGGGAGACAGTACACTATGAACAGTGTCATTGTTTCGAACCGAAAGTAATGTAGCAGTGATTGGAGTAATCTAGTCAGTTATTATGTAACAGACTTAATTATCATGGAGTTGTAATAGACACAGATTTATTGTCTAGTAAGACAAATTATTCAGTTAAAGTGTTCAGTTTTTTTGCAATTGTTGACAAACGTTGCTATGGTGTTATATATCTGCAATTGCAACATGCCTACAATATTTGTAACAGGGTGCTGTCTTCAGTGACGTTCCATAAGGGAGTGATATGCTGTTTTGCCGCCAGTTGCTAATACAGGTCCTCGTTCAGACATAGGTATTCATTGTGTTAGACACAGAAGGCACTTTGTGTGCTGCTAGCTGCAATTAAAAAAATTCCATTTAATCTGCGGACCAAACATATACATGAAGGGGCATATGAGTAAAGAAGTGAGAGCAGCTCAAGGCTGAATGCCTCTGATAATTCAGTAAGAAACAATCATAACTGAGTATAGTGTTCTGATCCAACCCAATGGCCATGGCAAATGTGTTAAAAGCTTGGCTTAGGCCTATTATTGAGAAATTGATCTGAGCCTTTCAAATGGAGAAGGATACTTTTCTCATTGTAGTCCGCATGATACATCATGGTTATTTTCAAACCAGAGTGCTCATCCTCAAGCAAAATGGTCATGGTGCCATTTACTAAACAGGAAATTGCACTACTTTTCAACTTTCTCTCTTATATTCTAAAGCAAGCTCTTAATGGTACATGACACATCCCATTACTAAAGCAGAGTGTACACATGCATTTTCCTTTGAAGTTTGGTTATCCTTTTGGCTGCACTCCCCTTTAGTTCCCATAGATCACATAAAGTACAAGTTTCAAAAATCAGATTTGAAGAGTCGTGGACGTCTTCGTTTAAAAAAAAAAAAATTCTCACAGGGCAAAGTAGACAGAGAGTCAGCCTTCCTTCAAGGTCAGGGTCTAAGTCTCTCCGTGGGCTTACAGGAAGCCAGAGGGACGGCGACCTCTCAATGCTTAATGAGCTGCTAATTGATACCTGGCAGAACACCCCACGGACTCTCAATGTGAATTCAATCGAAACAAAAATATCCCCTCTGGATTTAGTCAGGAGGACCTCGGAGGGCCCCCGCACTCCCCCAGCATGCATTTCTTTTTTTAACCGGAAAGCGGCTGACGCTGTACTTGGTCTACCGCTGAGTGATTGTCAGTGTTTCCACTGTGAGGACAGAGCCACTCAGGAAAGGCGTGTTACCTGCCACAAAAAGGCAACAGGGCAACACAAGCCGGTAACCAATACTCAATCTTCAACCCCCTGTGCAATCCTCTTCAGGGTTCCGCCTGTGACAACAACAGATGTAATTTTAAGTTAATGTGCCTGTAGTAATTTTTAAATAATATACAAGTAGGGTCATGTTGTAGGATATGTCCTTAGACACAAACAATAGGCTCACTGCATCCTTACCACACCCACATGAGCTGCAGTACCAGGGGCGGAATGAAATTCCCATTATTTTCGATAATGCTGCAAGGTGTAATTGGTATAATGAGGGACTTGTGTTATGCGGTTCCTTGTCTCGCTCCTCTAAAACTCATCTCTTCTTTGCTTTGAAGCTCCAGACGCAAGCACAGAAGTCAAACCTAAATGTTTCATTCATCTACACTGATACTAATAATAGCCTTGAGCTGTTTAATGTAGGCTGGATAGTCTGCTTCTGTTAATACAAGGTTGATCCACAGTATTTGTCTTCACAAGAAATTGACACTGTTTATCTATCTGTTATGACGCCACCTCTGGTACGGATATTCCAGATGTGATGTCCCATTTTTTTCAGTCAATTAGTGTTAATCAGAGACACCTTTTGGGAAGGCTGCCACTGAGGCATTATATTCATGTCACTCAGAAGAGAATCAATCCAGGTGAAGCCTGAGGTTTATGTCAGGTGAAATATAATGCTAGCTCACAATTACTGAACGAGAGGCCCAAGTATTATAAAGTACTGCCCTGAGTTATTTGAAAGCAATTGTAAAAGCAGTTCGGGGAGTGACTCTGGCTTCTATTTCCAGGGAGCCATCCTTATTTCCCAAGAGTGTGCTTTAGTTAAGTAGGACGAGATGAAGCGACACCGAACTGCTTTGGTTCTGCTGCTTGGGTTGTCTTCCCGAGTGTTGAATAAGAAAGCTGACACACTAAACCTAAAAGAATACGAGTCTGTTCTTCATGCTGAGAACTCTTGGTGTTTAAACAAGGACTAAACAACTGCGTGAAAGTTCCCATCTGCACTTTAAGGCAATCCCTTTTGTACCTCGTCTTTATAATGGCTGTTTTGGTCTTATCATGGTCTTGCACAGTATTCGAAATTACAAACTGTTGGCCTATATCAGTTACGATTCTGTATTATGTGTAATATCTCTTCTGTAGTGTACGAAATGCCTGGTCTGGAAAGGTAAAACACTAGACACAGATTACCAAAGATTACCATCTTTAAAAAAACTGGTTTAAGGTTATGTTCTGCCTTGCATTTTCAACCAGTTCATCAATTGATCTATTTATTTGGCCCTATATGGCATCAGGAAATGGTCTCTTTTAAGGTGTGCCGAGCAAACCTAAATCTCATACACTAGCAATGATATCGTTTCACAGTTTTTAAGTTAATGACACTTTAAAACGGCAAGGCTTACGAGGAAGTGGTCAGGGAGGGAAAAACTTGAATAGGTAGGCCCCTATACCGGCTATCAGGCAAGTGGCTTTCATTTGTTAAAGACTGCAACTACTCACTTTTGATGTTGCATAAAGAATGATTGGCTGCAGGTATCTACACAATACTATCTAAATGGAATGTCGAAGTACACTTTCAGTGGTTAGGTTAGGCTTTTGTTAAACTTTTAACAAAGGATCTAAATAGGCTTACCTCAAAACATGCTCCATTTAGGAAACAAGCCAGAGGCACCAGTGACTGATTGGTATGGATGGAGTGACACTGACCATCTTCTCTTCCTCTCTTTTTTTATCAGCTTATCCTCTAGGGAGAATTTAGACAGTGTGACCTCTATAGTTGTCTGTGTATTTGACTAGATTCAACCTGACAGGTTGTCTATTCATTTTCTCACAACCACTAGCGTTTAAGTTATAGTAGCCTAGCCCATATGGGCTAGATTATTGCAACAATATGAACATTTATCATGTGTTGTTTTTGTTGTTAGTTTGTCACTGTTAGTCAGGTTGAGTAAGTAGTAACAATGTATTCTACCATCAACTAACTTGAGTTCAACAATACCTCAGGTCTAATTGATGTATTATTGAGAAAGGTTGGTATGTAAAACAAAATGTTTACCCTCAAGAAGGCAAGATAGAAAAAGGTAGTCTCGGTGACAACTGTGAGAAAATTAGATAAATGTTACACAGTGTTTTTCTGGGAAGCTGTTTTGTGATTTTAGTTATTTCGCTCACAATTATATTCAATTAAGTCTATGTTGGAACCGGGCATTGGACACTTAATTATTTTAATCATTAGAAAATGTCAAACAGGAGGAATAGAATGTTTCTTAAGCTTCAGTGGTTTTAATTTAATTGGATTGTCTTGAATGTTGCTTTAGTGATGGGGTTCTGGCTACTATGGTTGGTCAGGCAAATGGTATGTCAAACCTCCACCACTCAATGTGGATAAACATTGAGGCAAAGCAGTATTTTGATTTAGATTCAATCTATTTTAGAACGTGGATACAAGTGCATAAAGGATCAAATCTTACCAAACCTGTTGAATAGAATCAGTTCAATTTAATGAAGTAAATTTAGAAGCCAATGAATGAACAGTATGAATGTAGTCCTTTAACTTTTCAGACACGGACCTTGATACATTCCCCCCCTTCTGTTCCTTCTCTTAATGACGTGCTTCGTCGCAATGTTCAGTGATTCACTGGATCTAGCCTTCATCACAGACAATAATGTAAACCTACCCTTAGGCAGTGTAGCGAAATAGAGGTCCCTGAGTGCCAGTCTGCTGTGTGGACAACGAAGTCTTTCAGAAATCCCTCACCGTTTGACATTCCCTGTCACTCCGCAACACTGCTATTGTGGTTTCTGATGAGAAAATAACATCAACAACCGCCATCTTCTGACTTGCTAAGCTGACGCCAAATGATGTTTCCACTGGGCGTCAATGAAACGCTCTTTCAGTTCAAGTCGTCCACGTTGCTTGGAGATAGATTTTAATTTCGTGTGTGTGTGTGTGTGTGTGTGTGTGTGTGTGTGTGTGTGTGTGCTTGCGCACTGTTGGTTGTTACCTCAGGACTGGGATCAGAGTAGCGGCTCAGCACAGTGAAATGTTGCGCTTCACAGCTTCTACTATATCCGGATTTTGAAACCTGCCAGCTGTTTACTCATGGTGAGTCGCTTCTCAAGTTTCATGTCACTTGCACCTGCCAACAACACTTTCTGAACCCATATTACTCTCATAGGTCAGTCCATGTAGCTGACATAAATTATGTTTTTATGTAAGAACCATAGACAGACACATTTCTGTTGACGTTTTTTATTTTAACAGATCAATACTTTCCACATGCTTTCTTTCAGAATATTGATTAGCTCTCAGCATTTATCTTTTAGTGGACTGTAATTTTTGTGTGAATAATTGCTTGATTTTCAGTTGAGTAATGACGACACTTTCGGCTAGGAGCAGCATAATAGCCTTGATGTTGTTTAGCAAGGTAGAATCCATCATCAAATAATAGCCTAGTTATGTGTTGCATTGTCCTATATTCATGGGGAGTCTTGAAAGACCTGCATTCAAAATCCTTCTTCTATTTCGTGAAAGCTGCCTATCAAAAATAGGGTCTTATTTCTGAGAGAAGTACTTCTGATCGATGTGCCTGCTTGGAGGCCTTATATAATTATTCTGCGACTGCTCACCCATGAAATTGTTGTTTGGCTGCAAAATGGACCCAAAGTCATTCTGTGAGTTTTCTGGGCAATGTCCTCTAAGAGAGAGGCAATAGTGGAAAGCTGGCAAAGGCAACCGTAATCATTGTAACTATGGCAGCACCAGGGCTTAGGAAGATTACTGGCTTGGCACAGCAAGTAAGGTAGGCCTGTGCCTAAGTGTCTACACAGAAGTCTCTGCCTCTGTTAGAGCATTATCCTGCTCCACTGTTTTGTCTGACTACCTAACTATTAGATTAAGACTGTGGTCTTTCTTGAATGGAGTGTCTGAGGGCGAACAGCTTCATATCAGCTGTTTGAGGGTTGTAGCACTCCTCGGGAGCAGAGGGGAATTCAGATTGACAGTCACAGGCGCACATGCAGCAGTAGCAGCAGCAGCCTCAAAGACAGCCAGGCAAATGGACTGGAAGCGCAGGCCCATTAAACTCTGGCTCTCCTCAGAGGGAGAGGCTAACAGTTCTGAACGTTGGCCCTCTTTTCCTTGCCTGAAAGCGCTGACGCAAACTTTTGCCTGAATTAATGCCTTCTGACCATTGACACTAGCCCTTTTCTTCGCGACTGCAAAGCAGGCTGCACAAAAGAGTCACAGTCAGGGAAGGGCTCGGGAGGTGGTATAAATCATGAGCCTGAAATGGCACATTCCAGACATTTCAGCGTGGGACTGAAATTATATATATATATATATATATATATATATATATATATATATATAATATATATAAATTCCAGGTTTAGTTACACAATATATACATTCCAGGTTTAGTTACACCTTATAGGTGAAATTCTGAACACTGGGGAATGCGTGAGCCAATGCACACACAAACCCTCACAAGCTTGTTGTGGGATAACTTATTATAGCTACTGCCAGAAGGTTGTCTCGTCCCTGTTGACCTGCGGCATGACTATATCGTGCATCTCTGTCAGACGCCGGCTGGAGTGTTGTAGTCCCTGCACATACAGAATTGTAGGAAGCTGACAATGTCTTGAGGCACGCATTTAGTCCCTGCTTACATCTTGTTAAACCACCATTTTATTAGAAGTGACACGCAATTAACCTCTGGACACCCCTGATGACAGCATATTTCTCAGTTCAATCAAATATATGCCACTAATTTCTGCAATTTCTTTTATCCTACAATAAATCTACTAGCTTGATTCACTTGGAGTAGGCCTACTAACTACAGTACATAGATAGTTAATTTTGTTTAATTTGTGTATTGTTTGTTGGCCTTCATTTCTCATCAGAATTTAATCAAATACTGCAGCTGCCAGGTGAGTCTCTTTTATGAAGTCTGGACACTGGAGGCTATAATATGTTGCCTGGACCCAGAGGCAGGGAGGAAAAAGAGGGTGATGATGAGGACTGATGTCAGTTGGGGGATCTGAGGAAGATGCTACCTGCCGGGGTTATGTGGGCGTTTTAGCTGCGTTTGCTGCACAGGAGATAGTGTCAGATCTGGCGCATAGAGGCCACAAAAAAAAAAACTCACACCGTAACGATGACAACCAGTCATCAGGAAAACGATTTAAAGGGGAGACAAAATCCAGTTGAGTTATGGTGAGCAGCCCAGACTTGATCTCATTTTTATAGGTTTAATCCCTTTGATCATTCTCGTTCCACCCCGTGGGTTAGGGTCTCGGTTCCAGTAGGCTTTGGGTCACAAATCCTGAAGCTTAGAGATGGAGTAGGATTTTTCGGTCTCTTTCTTTTTCAGAGACTGGTAGCTGTCACGACGGTTCAAAGAAGATGATGCAAGTAAAGTGACACCGTGGTTGGTAGTTACAATGTGTTGTTCTTGTTGTAGTCCAATGTGTTAAAGCATCAAGACATAGAATGCAGGCCCAGGGCAGTGTGCAACAAAAGGTTAGCAATATAATATTGTTTCATGTGGAATTTTAACTCAAAATATTTATGTGGTTATGGAAACAAAAGGCCTCCTCAGAGCAGATTATAACTCAAATGTAGCATGTTGGTTGCTGTCCCTATACTTGACAGAGGGCTACTGAAGCATAGGACATGCATGCTGTCTTGTCATGTGTGACACATGCATTTGGCCAGAAATAGTACAGCTCACATAGCTGACCTCCTAATGAGCAGGACTGGGGGACAGATCCATTTTTATTCAAACATTGTGAACTGACTGCTTTTCAGCAGTAGTTTGCTGGCTTGCAAGCTAAAGCTTATCTGGTCTAATTGTCATGCACCTCGTTAAAACATTGGAAGCTGATGGGTTTGTTGCTGGACGTGCTGGTTTGCTCATGCCTCTGTGGTAGGGAAGCAGAGGCAGCTGCATGGGCTCTGTGTGCTGAGAATCACTCGTTCAGCGGGAGTTGATCAAAGGACCACATGAAAGGGGCCCCGAGTTTCATGTTGTTCCTAGTACCACGGTCTGTGCCCGGGGAAAAAAAAGGCCTTATCACTTATTTTTGGTCAGTACACAAACGTAAACAGCTCCAGCAGTGCTTGAAGGCGGGCCATCGCATTGATGGTTAAAGTGTTGTTTTTCATTGATGAATTGTGCCGTTAGCAAGAGGACAGGAGGTTAAAGGGACAGTGGGCTTCCTTTTCATAATTCTCAATTTATGTGGAATGCGTGTTCAGAGTGATGGCGGATCCTCTAGATTTAGTTGAATTGTGCTGTTAGCCAGGGGACAGAAGGTTAAAGGGACAGCAGGACTGCTTTTCAGATTCTCTAGATTTTGTTTAGTTGATTTAAAGCAGAGGATGAACAGACTTCAATAATCAAAGCACAACCATACATTCAGAGAGAATACTTGTAGTCAAGGGCAAGTAATGTAATGTGTTATTTTGGGTTTTGCAACTGCTGGAAATGGAAAAATTGTCTTTCCACTTAAAGCAGAAAAAAAGTGCATTGTATTATCTCAATATGGAGGAAATTAAAGCATTAATCACCCTGTTGGCAGAAACAACAAAAAAACTCTTCTTGCACTCAGTAACACTTGTGAACGTAATAGTCAACCATTGCCTTTTGGCATTCCATTACCGTAAATGTTAAAAGTAAAAAAAATTTTTTTGCATTTATAGTGAAAATGTATCGTTTTAAATTATAATGATGGGACTTGTGTATTGTGCACAAGTTAGGCTAATAGTTATCTTTGACTCTTTATATTAACAGATTATAGCACATTATAATGTACAGTATATGGGAGAATAAAAAAAAAAATCGTGGTTCAGATCAGTCCTCTTGAAGTCTCAATATTTAACACAAATTTTGTCTGCCACCGGGTGCGATCTCCTGCGAAACTGTGACAAATTGCTTTATGGCACAAGGAAGTGCGTCACTAAATCAGGAAGAGATGTGTAGGCGTATAGTCGTTGATCATATAGTGATATGCAGTGACCATAAGCATTCTGCATGGGAAAATAATTACACTAAGCAAATGATAGGGATCGCCAAAATCATCTCCTACAGAAAAACTGTCTCTAGTAACTTTAAGGAATAACAGGGTGTGACTTTTTTTATTACATTTTATTATTTCCAATTGAGTATGTTTGATATGAGCTAGCCAAAGAATATTTTTTAAATAAGCTTCCTCACACAAGTTGTTGAAATGTTAGTAAGACAACAAGTGTTTTTGCAGCCTATGAAAAAAATCATAAAACAAATAGTGACTATCCATAACGATAAACAATAATGTCAACAAAACAAAATGCCATCCTTATGCATCCTAGCATATAATTAAAAATATATATCACAGTGTATCTTAATTGTCGCCTGATACACTGAGCATCAGCATTGGCTGAATTGGTTGGTGAATCTGTCACATAGGCATAGGTAAACACAGACATCTGACTATCCATCTGGGCTTTTGAGGGAATTCTTTACACTGAAATTCCATTGGGAGCACACAGGTTTACACAAACTCACTCCTACCCCCCCTTGTCTTTGCTAGCCATCATTGACAGCTGGGCCCAGACAGCAGCTGCTGCTTCTTCTCCCTTCAAATTAAAATAAATGGATTAAAAACAAACAATTGTGCCAGCCATCCCAAGCTCACTCAAGAACACTTTATGATGAAATCATGAGGTAACGGCATTCCACTAAGTCTTTACAAATTAAAGGAACATTACAATTCTTTAAACAATGGACCTAAGTGGAAACATTTAATAAGAATACCTGTTATATCTTGTCCTCTGTTTTGATTGGTTGATGGGTGTATGTTTATATTTTAAAATGGGGACATAAAGGGTCCCTTTATTATATCTTACTTAGTACTCAAATCACAATTGGATTCTTTGAATTCACAAGTCAAAGCTTCTGGCACAGTCAACCTGACAGATTGGCCTGGTCAAAACACAAAGTGGTTGCGGAAGGGACTAGGATCTATTTTGCTTCTTTGTGCTGTGTGTTCCATTCCATCGTAAGTGTGAACTAATGGAGTTTTCTTTGATTGTTTTTATTTATTGATTTGTTTATTCCTCAAGAAACCTTATGCAGTTACTAAACCACGTATACAATTCAATATGTTTTGTTTACATAATTTCCCTATTAGTGGATTAATTTCCACCTTCATCAAGTTGTTTTTGTCACTGCACCGTCAGTTATTTTGGTTCCAACTGGACACCAAAAAAATCTTTCTACAGTTCTCAGTGAAAATTATGCAAAACTTGGTGGTCCTATTAAGTGAAAGATATATAAGAGTGACATATTTTCTAAACACTGAGCGTGGGCTCTTTTAGAAGGTCTGGTTGAAACCCTGTTATCGATACATGGTTGTAGGTTTCAGACGAGGACGGACTCAATCCACTTAACCAAACATTGGCCACACGTGTTTTTTTTTATCAGCCAGTTTCCCCTCCCATTGAGTGCAGTGTGGCACATATTGGGGGTTTGGAGGGGGGGACTTTGCTAATTGCTTTGCGGACGAGACGCCTGGCAGGAGTGCAGTAGGAGGATTTGTTCTCTCCCGGGAAGCATGGCTCATACAGGCCAGTTAATGAGACCAGGCAGAAAGCCTGCACACTCCCTCTGTCTGTGTGTTAGTCTCAGTAATATTGAACACTTTACACTGTGTGTAGGCCCAATAATGTCTTTGCTGTTCCTTAGGGTATCCCTAAAGTCAGAAGAGTATTTTGTAATGTTTGATCTTAACATCAAACATTTCACCACTTTCAAACTAGTTTAAATTGACACCACACCACAAACTGCAGTGATTCTGTTATTAAACAAGAGAATGTGAATGCATGATTCTTTTGCAATAACAGTGAAGTGACAGCTTTACCGTATATGCATTAGGGATTGGCATGGTTATTTGATTATTCAAAATGCTGTGGGTATTCTAGTATATCTGTAGTTATAGTAGTTGCCCAAAGTTAAAGAGGCCCCATTATGCTTTTTCTTTTTTTGTATGTTACACTGCTCCTGAACTGCCTGAAACGCCTCGTTTGTAGTCTGGCGTTTTCTTCCATAACTTATCTACGTCACTAAGTCACACATTTGCATAATGCCCACCTAGCGGCTAGTTTGGCACGCCCTCAAACATGGCCAGTCAGAGCGGAGGCCGGGAAGTTTGGATAGTGGTTTCGCCATGTCGAGAAAAGGCTGTTTTCGTCAGTGCGAAGGCAAATTCCCTTTGTTTGGCCAGCTGACCAATCAGAGCAGACCGGGCTCGTCGGGAGGGGGCCTTAAAGAGACGGGAGCTAAAACGGAGCACTTCAGACTGAGGGTGAATAGAGGTGCTGCAGACCCAGGCAGTTTGGAAAAAACGAATTGTTCATTGAACATTAAAATGCGTAAACCTATTCTAGTAGAACTCCTAAATAAAGGTATGAACCAGAAAATGAGAATAATAGGGCCCCTTTAATTTAAATATTGTGCACACCGAAGGCACAGGAGCGCTCTATGCTAGTGCGCTGGATCTCTGTTACAAACACATGCACCGACTCTGCCACTCGAAGATCAAAGAAAATCTGTCCAAAGTGTTTAAGAGATTCAGAGTAAGAAATTTTCCAAAATTGGAAAAGGAATGTGTTTGTTTAGCGAATGCCAGATCACTGAAGCCCTTCAGGCTAAAAAAAATTAAAACAATAAAAATACAATACAATTACTTAGTATATCAAATATAAGTGCAACGCAGATGCGACATATTACATTTAAGAACCGAGTCAAAAGTGAGTCTTTAAGTTTCGACGGAAAGCGTACAAGGACGATTCGGTCCAAATGTTCATGTGGGGAGGTCATTCCACCACTGACAGAGAACAGTTGTGACCAGGGTGCCAGGCTGCTCTTTCCAGTGAGGGGGAAACAAGAAAACATCCAGCGGCAGAGCACAGTGGTCGGGACGGGGTTTAGGGTCTGAGCATCGACTGTATAAATGATAAAGATAAGGTCTTAAAGATAATAAAACAGCTTCATTTGACCAACAGCTTCCCTAATGGCAAGTGTCTGGGCTGAATTCAGTGACATAGAGTAATTTATTCAGATATTCATGCTCCCTTATCAGTACCTGAATCAGGGGGGGTGATGGCCCTCTTTGCTCGTGGTTAATTCTTTCTGGTCATTTGCTCACACTCTCCTTTCGCGATCTCTCAGCTATCTCACTCTCTCTTTAGTCTCTCTCTCTCTCTCTCTCTCTCTCTCTCTCTCTTTCTCTCTCTCTCTCTCTCTCTCTCACTCACTCACTCACTCACACACTCACACACTCACTCACTCACTCACTCACACACACACACTCTCACACACACACACACACACACACACACACACACACACACACACACTCTCGCACCCCCCCACCAACCTAGTGCAAAAATATGCGTGTGCGAGGCTGACACAGTCTGTCTGAAGAGGGCAATAGAGCCCCAGCGTTTCCTTCTGCTTTTCCTCTCTGCAGGGCTGTGCCTAGGCCGTTTCATGCGTAAGTGTGAAGCCTGGCTACCTGCAGGAGCCCATAGTGATCCGTCCGTTTGACCTTCCGAACGGGGCGAGGACGATGGCCAGCTTGCACATCTCCTGTCTCTGCACCATATCTCTTCCAACCGTGGCTGATGAGTTCCTTGTTGCGACAGGGCAGGGACATGTAGCCGGAGCCGTCATATTTATTGTTTCCTGAGTGACGGATCCGCATGTGTCGGCCACGTTTTCACTTTGACCGCTGCTGTCCCTCCATCTGGCATGACATTTGTTTTTGTCCTTCAGACTCCATTGCTACAGATATCCATTACTCGTTTCATAATGCCACGTTCATGTAGGCCCGCATTGATTTGTTTAATTGTAAATAGCAGAATTCGATTCGGAGAAGATGATGTTGTTTGTACAGAGAGCTCATTAATTTTTCCACTGTGGAATGTCTCATCAGCTCAGCACTTCTGGATTAGTCCTAATCACAAGAGTCTTGATTGTTGTATTTGGGCTCGAAACAATTCAACCAATTTAACAACGCTGTTTAATCACGCCAGATAACAATCTTTCAATTTGGGCTTTGTCTATCCACAGGCAGTTGAGTCATTGCTGCTGGAGTGCAAAGAACATGGATGACATCTGTTTAAGTGAGTCATTGCTCCGATGCTGCAGAGCGGGTCCGTCGGTGTAAGCTGTCTGGCTCTGCGTTGGTTTTTGTGCGGCGCGATGCTGGATGCGAGTTGTGGTAGCAGTCACTCCCATCAGTTTACGTCTGTGCCTGAATGATTGACACATGGCGAGAAAGCAGCTGTAATCTAGCAGACGTTTATTGATATAATGGGCCTGGGCAGCAAATTGCCATCCGAGGTCACTTGGCGGTTGACACTCTAATTGGGTCTTTCTTTCCCAGGGTCTCGCTCTGGTTTTCAATCAAACGTCAAGTCCAGCATGTGAACGGCTTCCTGATTGGCTGCACTGCGAGGAGCAAGTAATGAAGACGTTCTCTACCCCCTTCATTTCATCTCTGCGTCGTCCCTTGTCTCTCTCTACATATGTACTTAAAAATGTGTTTTTTTGAACACGGATTATTTAGACCTGGAACTTGTCGCATGTGCCCATCTTTGTACACACTTGTAGGATGGTCAACATTCATAGTGTTCAAGAACGGCAACAGAGACAACAGAGGTATAACTTTCTGGTTTCAGATTCATCTTAATAAAAAGGAATAAAAGGCCGCCACCCTGTTTTCATGGAGCTGGTGGTGTTAGTTGTAAATATCTTTGCATTGCACAAGCCAGACTAATTACCCAATAACCCAGCATTAATTTCCTGGGTTCACCTCATTATTCACTGCTCAACAAATCATTTGAATGTTTTAAGAAATATCACCATATGCAACTTTGGTAGAAGTTATTTTGGGAGGAGATGAAAGAGAGCTAGGTGAGAGGTTGTACTGATACGCTTTGGAGAGAAGTTCTTCACTCACTGAGTAAATGTGAGTGTGATGGGAGGGGTACGTAGCGATACACGACTGGCCCGATGCATTATTCATCACAAACAAGAGACGCAATTCATCTCTTCGCTCCCTCAGCGACCGTCTCTCCTACCATTAAGCCCAACTCTGGTATCCACCACCAGACACTGAGATGTGAAATTTCTTTCACTTATTTCCCCTGACGTTGTGAATATAGCAATACAAACTGTTGTAAACATTCAGTTTGGCAATTTGGACCTGTTTATTTCTCATTCCTGGCCACTCTGCCAAGGAGGTCCAAGTGAATCAGATACTCATTTGGTTGGTACCGGAAGTCAATACCAGCATCCCTTTGACACATCAAAGACTGTCCTGCTGAGCTCTGTCCTGCTTGCTGGTGAAACGGCAAAACCTTATTGATCCAAGCCGTTCTGTGGTTTGGAATCCATACCTGCCTGCCCCCTAAATATTTGATAGGTCTGTGCCCACATACTTTGGGGTGTGCCGTGCAGATAGACTGTTGGTGTTTGTTTTAAACACACACACAGCCACTGTGTTACATCCAAATATTGAAAAGCAACTTTAGTTTGTCAACTTTTCCTTCGCCTTTCGCTTGACATTCCAGTAATTTTATCCTATATATTGTCACAATTGCATTCTATATGTTGCAATGAAATGTGGCCATTTTGTCTGTTTCTTTACATATCTGTCCTAAGCGTATGTTAGAGCTTGTTTGCCTAATCATTCACCATGTGCTATTGCTCTGCAGCAGTAATGTAAATAGATTTCCACTTACCAGATCTTCCTCGGGTTGTTGCTTAGCTCTGAAACCTTTAGTAAGTCTATTAACCAGTCAGCACAGCAGTACTCGATACCACACAACAGCCTAGGGCGACAGCGGCCAGCCCTCTACGATGGCCTGCTGCTCAAATGCAGACTACAAAGTTACTACAAGCCCGTAACGGGCTTCATCAGAGGGGACACGTGGCCGGACATTCTGTGAGTATAAATCTAATTTGGCAGGATAGATGGACATGACATAAGTGCCAGCATTGGTTTAGGCTTGTTTTGCCAATTGATGGTGCCATACAAATGGCCCAGTAAAGCTGACAGCCTATAATCTGAGGGTGAGCTGTGTCATGCAGCCAGGCCCACTTCTGTCAGGCTGGCTGGGGCTGGTGAACATCCGGAGTCTGTGTCGATGCGGCTCCAAGCTGGCTCTGGCCCCACGTGGCAGCTGAGCCTAGGCAGGGAGACGTGATGAGAAAGATTCCTGAAAAGGCATCTTTGCTGAAACTATATCCTGCTGTTTTAAAACCATGCTTAATTTTAAACGCTGTAGTTACTGTAGCGATGCCCTTTGGCTTCTACTTTGTAATACAGTTATTCCCCTCTTCACTTCGTGTTATGTGTCACGTGATGAAACGGAGAATAAAGCTTAAACTAATCCAGCATTCGTCAAAGTCCAGTCAGTGCCGAAGAATAGAAAAAAACCCATTAAAAGATGGATAAGGCATGATTAATCGGCTGAGGAGTGGTGTAGTGCAGGATAAGGGGCAGAGGCTATAGGATTCTCCTCTTTTATGATTCCAAGAATTCAATTTAGGCGCTCTGTTGACCCAGAGCCATTCGCTGACTTTTTAAACGCCTCCATCTCAATGCAAATACGCTCCCCCGCCAAAGTTGATTACCTGCCATTAACAGCCTTCTGCAAAACGACCTTGCCTCCCGGAGTCACGACTCTATTTGCACCTTTAAGCCGTCTGTCAGACACGGAGATATTCCTCTTCCTGCCGCTACAGCCCATTTGTTTGATCAGGGTACGGGGGCCACGAAGGCATATACAAATTAGAGCCTCGACGGGGAGTTATGCGAAACAGCCAATACATTCTTGTGTGTTTTGTGGACTAGTGATGGACGTGCCCCGTGTCATATGGCAGGGGCGTAACTCGCTGATGAAAGGGGCTGTGATTCGATGTTAGGTTTGGATTTGTGGTTCGATTTTAATATCACTTCCCGCAGCTTTGCCTACTGTGTCAATGCGGATGGCGGAGCAGCACTGTGGGTGACCAGTAGGTGTAGCCCTGACGTCTTATTTGAAGAGACAAGTGAGTGGAGCAGTGGCGGTAGTGCCGGCAGCAGCGGTCACATGCAACTTGTCAGACAAAGTCATTTAGCTTGCGCTGTGGCGTTCGGTTATTCTCTCTTGTATAGCCTCTTACTATTTGAATTTAACCTCCGGTCTCATTGTTTTCATTCTCTTTTATTTGATTGGTTATGAGAGGGATGCTGGTAACAATGTGCTGCTATTAATATGCCTGGAGGCATGCGGTCATAATACTACGGCGTCATTATTAGCATTTGGTTAAAGGTTATATCCCCCTTTTCCTTCAGCTGGCAGGAGCTTGGTAAGGTGCCAAAGCAAGGCAGTGCCGCTCATCCACACAGTCTCAGGCATTATTATTCACAGCAGCATCCGAACAAAGAGGAAGGGGGCACTAATGCTGCACATTCAAAACAAATTAAAACCAGGGCTGTGCCACTGCCATATATTTTGATGTCTCTCTGTTAAAAAAAACCCATCATAAAACCTGTCTGTCTATTAATCAACAGCAAATGCTTGCTTGCTTTCACGCCCACCACTATTTTCGAGCCCGCCGTTGAAATGAGATTCTTAGACATTGAGCGAGACCGCGAATGAACTTTCAAACCCTACAGTTATACAGCTCTCTCAAGATGAAGAGGTTTGTCTGTACAATATGTAGATGACTTATCTCACGGTCCGTCTGTCAGTCTGGCTAGAAAATTTTTCTACACCTGCCTACATGGCGGACAGTATTTTATCCCATTATTTGGCTTTTCCCAGACGTCCTCTAAAACAAACAGGGGAAATGAAGGCAATGAATCGTGGTCCTTTTCATTTTCGTCTCTTTTTCCCTGATAAAGGCTGACATGTTGTTTCAGTGGCTTCCTTTGAAAGAGAGAGAGGGAGAGAGAGAGAGAGAGCGAGAGAGAGAGCGAGCTTATTCGTTTTTAACCAAGAGCATAGCCTAGTTTTGGTAATGAAACTGCAGTGTAGGAGGGCTTCTGTATCCCCACAGGGCGATGACACAGCTAAAGCCTGTAATAATTCACTGTGCTACAGCTACGTGGGCTGTGTTGGTGTGGTAAGCATGATGAACAATCAGCTTGCATCCTCCACCCAAGCAGCACCGGTGTTGTATTTGAAAGCTACATGGAATAAAGATATTTCACTGCTTATAATTTTATGTTGCCCCCCCCTGCCCCCCAATTAATCTCAGTTTTAGGCTGCTCAAGGGTCCGTTGTATGAGAGTGGTATGCCAATCAGTTTAGTCCTAGCTCCTGGTGGTTTTTGCCCTCTCACGGCTCAGTGAAATTCCTGAAAAATGCCCCACAGCTGACCAGTTGAGAACCTGAGTATTTTTCCTACTTGCTTTTTCAAGACACTTTTACGAGGAATTGAACTTGGTGTCCAGGGCAACCGTGAAGCATGACGTTTTGACAACATTTTCCCCAACGCATATTACAGAGACTGGCTAGGACTCATGCAGTGAGAAGCCCGTGGGTAGGCAGACAACATTACTGCTAACCAACACATGGGTGACAACTCTTCGGTGGGGAGGCAAATGGTAGTTTTTGTCCATTGAGTAAATGTCTGATAGTATTGTTGTGGATGAATGAATAGCCTATGTATAATTATGTACAGGTCTTAAAGCGCAAGGTGCGAGTGCAGTTTGTTTATTTTTGTTTAAAGCCATTTAATATAGGGTTTTATTAGGCCTAGCTTACTTGTTTCAAATGTACAATTGCTTCTATCCTGTATATGCATTATTGGTAGCCATCTCGAGCATGGGCTTATATGCAGTCGGAACTTAGTCAACTTCAGAACCAAACTAGAGAGATGTCCTCATAACACTCACGTTGAACACAGATGTCACCATCTTATGCCCAGTGCAATGACCAGAGAGTGGCATTCATCTAGATTAATAACCAATCTACCAGGAGGCGGCCACAGAAGTGGAAACTTTGTTACCGGGGGATCATAAGTGGTTTCTGCATTGCCCTGTGCCCCCTCTCAACCTGCCTGCCTGCTCCGACACTTCCCCCTTATTGATATCACTGTGATTTATAGAAGCCGGCTCCGCTAGCTTCCCTAAGCCGCCGATGGGAATGTGATTTATTTCTGTCCAGGGTTGCAAGGTGTCTTGCAAAGAGGAGAGGAGTCCTCTTACTCTTGAAATATTCCAGCTTGAGTCTTTGCTAGGTTGTTTGCTCTTTCTTTTCCCTGCTGGTTGGCCTATTCAGCAGACTGTTCTGTTTTAATGAGCGACACTGTCCGCTCCCTCTCCCTGTATGTTTGTTCAGAAAGGGGGGAAGAACTAGTAATGAAGTCAATGCATCGTGGATGACGTTCAGCTAAAACGGATAGCGTTCTTGTTTCGGGGAGAAAAATGAAACGATGTTTTCTCTACTGCGCCTACTATTTGAACATATTTGTGCATATATGTGTGTTTCTAGTTCACACTTAAAATTCATCTTCGTTTCGCTGCGTTTGGCTGGTGATGCTGACATTTTCTTCAGGTCAAACAGTGCCTGACGGTCTTACACTCTGCCTGTAGTGTCATGAATGTTATTGGCCTTCTTATGGAGACACATTTTGTCTATTCCTTCCAAAATACTCCCAAAACTGTCTCACGTTCCTTTCCACTCATACAGTGCTTATCAGCAAATCCCAATACTTTTTGAGATGTCTAACAGTAACCATTAGATTAAATATGACGCTGTGGTTATTCACAAAGTTTTATTTGAGAGCCGCTAATTGCTCAAACCTATCAAGTCCCCCCAATATACCAATTATACAAAAAATACACATTGCTCAATCACAAGTATAAAAAAAACTCCCATGGTGCATTCTCATGTGTTTCTTCTTATTCACTGTAACATCTGCATTACAGGTAATTACATCAAGCGCTCCCTCATGGGAAGCAGTGTCCACATTCGTAATGTGTGTATTTCCCTCTCGAATGAGCTTTAATTGGTTGGTGTGGAGAAACATGAGATTAAGACTATTGGCTGCTCTGCAACGGCCTTTGCCATCTGCAGGCCCATTACAAGGGGATTTTATGGATTGTAAATAAGCTTTGTAATTAATGGGAGGTCACGGTGGAGCGGGGTCCAGCTTGGAAGGGCATGGAGGAAGAATTACACACCTGCTGTTTGGGTCAGAAGGCCCAGTGATTTAAGATGTCAGTGGAACGGAAGTGGATTAAGGCAGTTTAGAATCGTAGTTTAAGGCTATTTCACATTTGAAATGTCCACACAGTTTTCATTCTCGTATGCCTGGCTATGCAATATAATCAATTTCTGATCTGAACGTCTAAGAAAGTAGCTTATTATCAAATATCAGTGTGTCGGTAAAGGCTGTAGACGTTAAGCGTATTCATGCTACTCGGTATGTGTTTTTTAAGTATGTTCGCGTCGGGCCATTTTCCCGTCAAGCTGTATCTTTCTACCGAGCTCTGTGCTTAATCCTTCCATCCAAGCCACGGAGTCTGCTCCTTTTGTTCAGCAGAGTGCACTGGAAAGTGCCTCGTCATGCAGAGGCTCATAATGTGTCTTTAAGTGATTTCAAACACGCTCCGACTGGAGCAGCAGTACAATATGAGCAAGTCCCGGTTTGCGGAGCCTGAGATGGGCTGCATCCGCTTACGCACATTATCTGTGAGTGCATGCTGCTTCTTGGCTTCCCCTTCACACAGGGCCAGTACACAGGGTCATGGAGAGTGGGAACGAGAGAGATGTGTGCTTTACCACTCAAACACACACACACACACCCACCCACCCACCCTCTGATTAAACATAGCTCTCGATGGTCTAGTTTGTGTGTAGGCCTACGTGTGTGTGGAACTTTGTTTTTGCCACTGTGTTTTTTTTTCTCCGTGATGCGTGCGCTTCCTGCCTCGTGTCCTACTCCGGCACAATTCCGTAAAAAAACACCAACACAGTTAGGACTTTACACAGAAACCGTTTTGACATTCTTGCCAATTTTTGGTTTCCAGCACCAGTAGGCGAAGCTCCGCTCCATTATCCCAGTTCCTGATAGATTTATTCTCCGTGTTTCTGCTCATAATCTTCTCAGCAGTCACTGTGGAGAATCATCTTGAATTTTCAGCAGGTGGCCCCAGACTAGAGGGGGTATTTTAGATTTTGATGTAAGCTGAACGTAACAGCATGCCGTCAGCCCGGCAGGCAGGCAGTACTAGACGCTGTACCGCTCGTACAAATCGGCTGATTTGAACCCGTCGTGTCAGGACTTAAAGTAGGAAGGCAGGTGTCTCCGCACGCTGTCAGTGCCGGGCCTGTCCCCGGAGGTGAGACCTCTGAGGATAGACATGGCTGTTCGGCTCTTTACGCTGGCCTACCCCAGTCTGCGTCTCATCATATGAAACACACTGGTCAGCCCCATGGTACCAATAAACATGCTTCGTTCTCCAATCAAATATCGAACTGATGTTTTCTACGACACACTTTTTTTTTCTCTCTCCTGCTAACCCAGCCTAAATGTTAAGCAACACCCTATCATTGATTTCTTACCATGATGCTTATTTTAATTAAAGAGCTCAAGGATTAAGCTCTTAAGTGTCTTAGGTTTCTAGTCCTGTTTATCAGCACGGCCTCGATGTTTGTGTTGCCCACAGTTAGCCGTTTGTTTTCTCAGGACGTCGGGAGTGCTGCCTGGGTCTGTTGCTTTTGATAGGAATATCGCTTTTCGTTCTCCGTTTCGCGACAGGATGTTGTTGTCGCTGAGTACCATGAAGCAGCTCTTTCTAATGATCGTGGTGATTAAGGAGGGCTTTTAACGGGGGTTGTTTCTACAGCCCGAGGGACTCGGCGAGCGAGTCTAGCTGTGGGTGATTGGAGAGCGGAGACACACCAGCACTAATCAAACAGTCAGGTTCATGATGAGGCCCCATTAAAGGAGAGCAAAGTATGAAAAGAGCAGCGCCATTTGAAACTTTGATCACGGCATCGGGACGATTAGCACCGTCTGGTACACAGTGAGGATGCAGTTTTTGGGGTTGCCAAAGAGAAAACAGTCAAAGCTAAGTAAGTGCAGTGATTCATGATTCAGACTGATGTTGGGCATTAAAGCTAGCTCATCCAAGGCTTAATTGGGTTTTATAAACCATGTCCAATTTCCGATCTCGGAATTATCAGATAAATTACAAAATGTAACCAAGTTACCTTCTGTGGCCGTTCATTTAAGTGATTGCATCCTAAGATCACATTTCCAATGCAAGTGTTGACATTTCACCATAATATCTAGTGCAACTCATTCTATGCCACATAATATATGGATTATTTTGGTTGTATAAGATATTGTAATATAGCAGCAAATTAAGACTTTTTATTTTCATCAATTTGTCTCGGTGCCTTATCGTTAGTAAGCATACAGTTGCTGTACAGTCATTTTACCTATGCTACATCCATACATTTTTAACTATCAGGCTATAAACATCACGATCACTTCAACATCATTGGCCTAGGTAAGTGCTGTAGGTAGTAGTATTTCTTTACTGCCATAGTTATTTGTAGAAGCCTCTCTAAAGACTCTTTAATATATTACAATCTTGTCTATTAAATATCAGGATCATCCATCACTGTCACTATTATACTTCAGTACACGTCTGGATAGCCAGTCATTGAAATGGTAATTTTTGGTGATTTCTGAAGGCAAGACAAGGGGACCTTTAAAACTTATCAAATCTAATGATGATAATCATATGCTTTATATTTTGGTTTACTAAGTAGACCTAAACAAGTAATATGATATGTTTATATAGATTATACATCATTAGACACTTAAAGCAGAGAAAAGAAAATTGGACCATATAGTAAATTATAATATTTACTCTGCTGAATCAATGCCCTTGCCGTAGTCACACAATAGTTGGCTGATTGGGCGTCTTGGAGAGCTTTTTTGAATTTCCATCCCCATTATTTAGGACTGTCTCTGTGGTTGCTATTGTTTGGGTCCTCAGCTGGAAGATGTCTCTGAGGCAATGCTGAGTCACTCCAGTCTAACACAGAACATCTGCTACCCCCCCCCCCAAACCAGGGGGAAAAAAACAGACAGACACAATGCGAGACGGTCCCTGGTACACAGACAGACAGATGAAGGGGGGGAAGTGAGGGATGAGGGCACGGAGGGGATTAAAAGGGATGGAGGTAGTAGGCTTCTAAACAAAAGGAGGGGATCAATGGAATCTGGGGGGTACGGTTGATCTTTTAAGCAGCTCTACTTTATGATACTCACCAAGTCAGCTTGGCCTGTCCACCTGTTGCAGGCCCTATAGACAAAAGCCACATAGTTTGCCCTCCTACACATTGAGCAGTATTGTTTCTCCCACTCCTAGCCCTAGCCGGTCTAGCCTGCAGCACAAACAGCTTCAACATCAGCCGTTCAGCGGTGGTCAGGTCTGTCCTGTGTTTCTCCGGCACTCAGACAGATGACTAAACACTCACCTTGACTGTGATGGTAAAAAAAAAAAACCCACCAGACTTGTGAAATGCAGAAGCTGACTGATTGTTCGTGGGAGGTGGGAACTTGGAACCGTTTTCTCTTCTGTTGTCCGACGCTCTCAGAAACAAAGGATGATATTTGTGGGGCTCGCTCAAAAAACTTTCATAGCGGGATTCTCAGCCAGGCAAGAACTCTATATAAATTGTTGTATAGACCTACATAAAAATAAAAGGCCATAATTTGATGCCATTTTTTTGTTTCTTTCCCCTTTCACAGATTTCTCAGTAGTTCCGGTCATCTGCTGCTGCCATGTTTAGGAACAGCTTGAAGATGCTGCTCACGGGGGGCAAGGCCAACCGCAAGAGCCGGAACAGCGGTAGGTCCACCCACTGATTTCAACCTCATTCAGGGACTCCCCTGTCAATCAAAACAAATTCGCTGGTCAGTGCTGCTTACACGATCGTTACCCATTCAAGCCCTTATATGGAAATCCTCTCCATTCCGAGACGCAGACCTTAGTAATCACCTCATCAATCCTACACCTCCTCCAGCCAATCAAAGCCATTCCATTAGGAGCTCCTTGGACCCCGATGACATTTCACATGCCTTTCTAAGACGACAGGTGAAATACACCTCTCTCAGTGCCAGTCAAAACGCACTAACCCCCCCCCCCCTGTTGTCCCTAAAAGCCACACAGAGCTCTTTGTTCTCCCTATGCACACTTCTGTCACTCAAGCCTTTTTAAATGCCCCCATTCAGTGCCGGGGAAAATGGGCTTTGATGTGGCTGAAGAGCCGTAGCAGAGAGCAGCGCGCTGGAGAGTTTAAGGCCGCCCAGCGCCACGGCTTGGGAGAAGTGCAATAGCTCATATTTGAATGTAATAAGTTTCGGGTTATTGCCAGACCAAATATAACAACCGCCCTTAACAGGTCCCCCAAGGCATGGTCTTTATTATTGCGTATGTGCCCCCCACTCCCCGACTCCCCCATCAACGATTTCAGTGGTTAAAGTAACCTCAGCGTGCACTGCATATAAATTCATGAACTGCAGAATTGTTTAACACAAATGCAAAAATGTTCTGTGTGTCATCCGAACAGCCCCCCCCCCCCCCCCCTTTTTTTTTTTCATAATCAGGCTTGCTTCAGAGTCAAGGCATGTGGAGAGCCTTCACACAGCGATTGCATTGTGTTTTACCTCAGTGAATATTAGATTGAGAATACATTTTTCAATTTGTACCAGTCAATGGGAAAATTGCTTTTTTTTATCCATGTTACGAACAGTGTTTCATGAGCCAATATTCTGCCAGCCTTGTGCTATGGACTAGAGCAGGTTCCAGTGCTGGTGCTGTAAACCTGTGTTACGTAATCTTTTCCTCTGGTCCCCTGTGGATCTAAATGGTCATGCCCTGGAGGGCTTCGATTCTCTCTCTCTCTCTCTCTCTCTCTCTCTCTCTCTCTCTGCTCTTCCATGCTTTCTTCAGGTCTCCGATGCCTGTAGCTATTCACTGTCTCATTCAATAACTGTTCATCTCTAAGCTTCATCTCCAACTCTGTGAGTGTGGGTATGGCTGTGTATGTTGAGTGAGTACCCACCAGTGGAGATTTGTCACAGACTGGGCTAGGATTCCTCCCCACTCTGTAGAAGATACTACCTATCTACTCTCCAGTCATGTTCTCCTGACTGGTGTCAGACACCTTACAATCACACACACACACACACACACACACACCCACACACACGGACGCACGGACACACACACGGACGCACGGACACACACACGGACGCACGGACGCCCTAAGGGCCTACTGCTCCTCTTCCAAGGACAGCCCAAGGACTGATTACAACATTGCCTGCCATGTCCCAATACAATAGACAGGGGGTGCTGTAATACTACGAAGAGGAAATGCGTCTGTGAGGATATTTGTATAAAAGCTGCTCCGGTCTGGATTCCGGCCGCTGAAAGTATTCTTTGATGCCTGTGTGAGATAAGACGGCTCACCTTTGATGTATGTGGATCTGACTTTGAAAAAGGCAGTACAGTGAGTTGAATTATAACATGATGGTGTAGAAACAGTCGGTGCCCGGGATTTTGAGAAAGAACTGCTATTATAACCCCCTGCTCTTTTTGCCAGTCATTTCACTCCTCATGTTATGTTTCTGTGTTAGTCATGTTACTCCTAATCTCTTTGCAATTAACCCGTTTAACTGCTCTTGAACTACAATCATTGGGATATCTTTGAGGCGCAGCCTTCAAATATTTGTGTGCAATTTGAGCTCACTTCATAAAGCAAAAACAATGAGCCTACTTTCTCAAATGGCGGATTCCAATTGGATAGAATAATTGAGCCAAAAGTAACTGAGCCAACAAATTGTTATCATATGAATGCCGTAGATAAGCCTTGCGCCGCAATGAAACGCACTTTGCACAAATTACCGTTGTGAAATTATCGGGAACAGGAATATTTGATCACAGAGAAGACCATGACACGCTCATCTGTAATCATGATTAGCCATCAGTTGTTAGTCAAATGTGCTGCTCGCTCACTGCCATTCATCTGCGCCTCGCTAGACAATACATAATCAGACGGCATTCAAGACCCAAAGTGATTGTTCACTTGTGAAACACAGATAATTATCTGAGTTTGTTTTTTTGAATGAAATGTCAAATGTCCCTCAATCACTGCAGTACTTGGCTTGATATCAGAAACCGAAAGCTCTCAAGGTTTTATAATCAGAACTTTGGCATTGTGCGAAGAGGTAAAAGTAAAAACAGGAAAGAGAATGCTAGCTGTCTCGACACGGTCTGCACTTCATGTTGGACTTTTAACATGGACGTGTCCGTTCTACGTTTATTCGGTCCGTGTGCTGAGTGTCTTTAGTTCACCAGGGGGTGAAAATAAAGTGGGTCTCTATGTAGCTGGCCTCCAGCCTGACAGAGCAATTGTTGTTCATAGCGTTGGGCGAATACAGTGGCTGGAGATGGAGAAATGGGCCTGGGTGAGGAGGACTGGACGACGGCACTGCGAGCATGTCTAATTATTCACAGAGGGATCGGCCTGAGCCAGCTCCTGGGGATAAGCGTGCAGGGTGACTTGGAATACTGACAACACCCAGCGAGACCACCCACCGTCGCTGCTCCTCCGAGCCAGTGAATGGGACGGACAGGGGCGGTTCAGTGGTGGTGATGCGAGGCAGAGGGACGGCTGCCTGCTGGTATGTGCTGTATTATTGATGGGATGTGGGACCTTCTTGGGGTTCCTAATGAACACTCAGCGATGCCCAGGCTGAGTGGGCAGCTTGCTTGATTGATCCAAAATGGCCTCTCTGGTCTCTTCTTTTTTTTTCTTTTCTTCTCCTTACTCTTTCTTTTCCTCTCTCTTTCTGCCCCTCTCCCTCTTTCTTGCTCACACTGGCCCCCTCCATTCACAGCCGTTTAGGAAAATTCCGGTTACATTATGCAAAGTCTCTACAAGTGTGAAGGCGGCAGGTGCTTGACAGGACGTAGTCAAATGTGTCCCCTAATTGAGGCATTCTAATTGACAGCCCATTTTCCACAGCGGTGAAAGTGTAAATACAGATCAGCAAACAAGCACCAAGCTTCGTGGCACAAAGAGAGAGACATAAGGAGTTTTCCATAACCTTTCTATGTTTGATTAAAATTACCATTTTTTTCCGTTGAATTCTCTTGATTGTGTAAATAGCTTTGCATAATGGAGATACTTGTAAGAGATGAATACATTAGTGTATCAAAGATACATTTACATACATATTGCTACTTGCAATCTGCACCCACTGTATTTTACGTGGAATATAAACAAAGCGTACATGAAGTGATTCACACCGGTTTTACCAAATGATATGGAATCCTCCATAGCAAGGCCCCACGATGGTGGGAGATCAGTGGCCTGGGATACATGCACATTGATACAGGAATAGAGCGGCAGCAGCAGCAACAGCTTAGCAGGGTGTTGATTCTGGCCGAACTCCACCGAATGACAGATCGGCTCCTCCTGCTCCACAGAATATCCTCTTCCTTCCTGTATTAATGAACTCATAAAAAATGAATGGAGGGGATTTTCACTGAGTGGAGGCGAGGCGCTGTGCAGTGGTGTCCCGCGGCGAGACGTCACGTTTAGCCTTGGGTTTGTCCTTTTT
This sequence comes from Galaxias olidus, assembly GCA_026901105.3. Taxonomy (NCBI): domain Eukaryota; kingdom Metazoa; phylum Chordata; class Actinopteri; order Galaxiiformes; family Galaxiidae; genus Galaxias; species Galaxias olidus. The sequence goes on along the minus strand of JAPMUY010002713.1, from coordinate 201,255 downwards.
GTATTTTGTTGCTGTGAGTACAGTGTGGGTCGGTTTGCATGCGTGTTTTGTTGACTACAGCACAGCATACATCTAAACATTGTTCAGAGACCAAAGCTCGAAACCATTAGATATGTAGTCGGCTTTCGTGTTGTTTCTCATTGCATGACTTGTCTTTCTACTTGTGCCTATGGGCAGATTGTCCTTAATGTGCCACACATTACATTGGAATTATGTTGTTATCAGCTTTTGTAGGAAGCCCATCCCTAGGCCCGCGGGCTGCGGTATAAAAAACGCTTTGGCTGTTTTTTATATTGCCTGCATCGTGCATGGCTAACTTTCATGATTCTCAATTGCCCCAAACATTACACTGGATATTAAGGCGCCATGTAAACACTGGCTGTCACCAGTAGTGGATCAATCAAATCTGCGATTCAACATGGCGCGTTCAACAGCTGTTCAAAGGAAAATGTTTAACAAAAGACAACATAGAAAGTGACTACACAGAACACAAATTCCTTAGTGGGGGAACAGTGGAGGACAGTGGGGGAACAGTGGAGTTTTTTTTGGGATTATTCCTGTGTAAGCATGCATGATAAGTGTATCTTTTGCACTTGAAAAAATAAGCTGTTAACTGATCAGTCAAATACAACTGCTTTTGGGGTGTTCCACCCAAGAGCTAAAAAAGTTATTCCCTCTTGTCCCTTGACACCTCATCTCTGTTCGAAGACTCTCGCCGGGCTCCAGATGGGGTTTGTCTGGCTCTGTTGCCATCACTTTTATAAAGCAGTGACAGCAGGGGGCCTCCTCTGGCGTGACCTCATCACAGCTTGGGAATGACCTCAATAGTTGGCCCCCTAAGATAACCAAAGCACCGGGGAAGCTGCTGCCCTCTAAAGGTCACCAACAATAATACCGGTGGCCCTCGAGTGAGTGGCCTGTTCCTCCGAGACGCTGACCCCATCAGCCAGCCACCTATGGCCTCATCACCGGGCAACCATGACAACAAAACTTTGGGCCAAACAGTCTCACTGGAAGGTCGAGAGACCAGTTGGAGCGGCCATCCACAGGGCGAGGAGAAGTGACCTAAGCGTCGCTGACGGAACTCCCCTTATCTTTTTGGGAGTGTAGGAAGCACGTGTAGGCCTTTTCTATTATCGGTCGCCAGCACCTCTGGCCCGCGTCACACCGCCGCCGTCCATATGCCTCCCCTCATTGACCTACTTTAAAGGCTCAGCCACACAGACAACTGGGAAACTCTTGTTGGTGTTAAAACTGTTTTTTAATTACTGCAGATATGCCTACGGCAGCCTGTAATAACAGCTTTCATGTGTTGCGGTTGCTTTATCGGGCGGGGGTTTAAACACAAAACGGCGTTTTTTATGTCGTCGCGTGGATCTCGTAACAGGAGAGTTAGGTTTTTTTTGTATTCCCTCCCTCCCTGTCCCTCTCCTCGCCACGGAGTTCCAGCGCGATGACAGGTTTCGGGGGAACAGTGCGAGTCTGACTGGAGTGTGACTGGCGCTCTGTCAGTGTTCTTTTGTTGTCGGAACCGAACGTTCTGGCTCCATCACAGGGAGTGGGCAGCGCGGGGCTGCGTGGGTAAGGCAGTACCGGGGCTAACCTCTCCTACAGTACAGTGCTTTTTCTCTGCATCACTCGGGAACAGTGGAAACTCTGTTCTGTCTAGCGTCGTTTCTGTCTCTCTTTTCTTTTCTTTTTTGTTTTGTTTTCTCCTTGGCGCTGGCTCTGTTGCCCGGATTCACTGATTCAATCAGCGTTGTGCATTGGTATAAAAATAACACAAACAAACTTCTGTTTATGCTACGTCTTATCAGGCTTTTATGCTTTGTCATTGTGAAATTGTGATACTTAATGTTATGTTTATATTAAGCGTTATTGAATTGAATTGAAAAGCATCAGAAGTTATACGTGTTTTGGTACGTCATACTTGACAAATCTTTTCTATCATTGTTTTTGTGCCACATGGGCAATCGCCTTTTAAGTTTTGTATATTCTCCTTTTTCTCAGGTTGGCCTTTTTCTTTCATATTTTTGTCCTCTAAATTGTGATGACTTTATTTGTGTCTGACGGTGTGTCACTCATGGCAGCAAAGACTCTACGTCCTCGTTCCAGGATGTACAGTACAGTGTTGACATGTCAGGTCTGTGTTTAGGAGTGAGACATGCCGTGCCATATGATATTAAGATGTGAGTGTCATGGATGATCTGGTGCCCCTAATTCTTGAGTACTGACAGCTGTGATAGCATTTTGGGGTCACATATGAGTGTAGGTCTGTAGGAGACCCACATATTTGAATAGAAAACATTTTGCTCAAATTATGTTCTATTGTGTTGCATTTCATACGCCATTTCATAAATGTGCTGACACATGCATGTGTCTGGGCATAAAGTCGAAATATACAAAGACAGATTTGTGCGAGGCATTACTTTGGCACTGCAATGTCAGTATGTTAGCTAATGATCAGAAAGATATGCTAAAAGCTTTTTAATAACCAGTGCGCTGACATTTATTATTGAACAGTCTGAACGCTCTATTGGCTAGTAGTAAATGAGATGGAACTTTTTACATCATGCCAACCCTTTGACTTTTTTCTCAGCTGGTCGACACCCAGGATACTACACATCGAAGCCGTAAGACAACCGTTCCTCAAAGACGTTCAGCCTTGAAAGGGTTAATCATTTCTGCCCTGGCGGAGAGAGAAAGAGAGAGAGAGGATGAGAGGGAGTCATTGCTGCTAGCGAGAGAGAGAGAGAGAGCGAGAGAGCGAGAGGAAGAGAAGAGAAGGGGATAGAGCCCGCCTGTCTGCCTGTGGGAGTGTGAGCGTGTGTACGTGCGTGTGTGTGTGTGTGTGTGTGTGTGTGCGCATGTACATGCGCGCCGCCAGCGTGCGTTATGTGCGTTGACACCTGGTGCTTGGTGTCCTAGCTGCTCAAACTGTGGAGAGCTCTCTCCCTGTCTGGGCCATTCCTTCACCACTCTCCCCTTTTCCCCCCTCTCTTTATTCCCTCCCTGTGTTTCACCCTTCCTCCTTCCTCACCGTTACTTGCCCCGCCGTCTCCCTTCGCTCCCTCCTTTGTTTGGGAACCTTCCCTACTATGGTGCGGGATTTTTACAGCCTGGGAAGCGCAGACGTTTGACTAACAAAGGTGAGCCGAGTGAATGGGGGTCTGTGGCGCTGGACTGGGTGTGGGTGAGTGGGTGTCTGAATTAAAGGGCAAGGTCTTGAATGGAGACTGGGCAAACAGACTGAATGTTTCTGTTATTGAGGATGTTTTGACTCTATTCAAGTCTATGAAATGTCTTAGGTCAATGCATAGTTACCTCTTAGTATTTTTGAGGCTGTAGCCTATAGGTTTTAATAATGGAATGATAGGTGTGCAAATGGATTAGTTTTTTTTGTTTGTTTGTTCAATCATTGACTGGAGGCACATGTCTGTGTCTCTTTTTGCTCTGGGTGAAAGTGTCTGTTTTGTAGCGGCTTTAGTCAGGTTTGGTCATTTTACTGCAATCAGAGACCATTCTGCTCCTCACCACACCTTGTGCGTGTTCGTGTACGTGTGTGTGTGTGCGTGTGTGTGTGTGTGTGTGTGTGTGTGTGTGTGTGTGTGGTGCGCGGTGCGCGCGCGCCGCACACTTGATGAATGGTTTCTTGATGAGCTCTGTTCCCTGTGTAATTTCTGTAGGTCATTTCTTTCATCACACCCAGGTAGTAAATAACAACACTAAATGTTCCTGGTCTCCCAGTGGCTGATTTCAGCTGGGCTTCAAAAGATAAATCATGCTGCACCCTTCTCAGTGCACTCCCAGCAACTACTCTTACAATGGCCATCCATCCCCTCGGCCTCTCCCTCTCTCCATCTCTCCTATCGCTCCCTTTCTCCTATCTCTCCATCTCTCCCTCTCTCCTATCTCTTCCTCGCTCCATCTCCCTCTGTTTGTCCTTCCCTTTTATTTTTCAATTATTTCACTAGGTCTCATCTCCCCATATCTTTCTGAACACTTTATCCCCCTCCCCCTCTCTCTACACGTCCCCTATGCTCTCGCTCTCTCTTTCCCTCTTTTTTTCTTTCTTTCTTTCTCTCTCTCTCTCTCTCACCCACCCACTCAGCTCACCCTGGGATATTTCGGTAGAACAAAAGGGAGCAGGAGGGAGAGATGGCAGGAGAGCGGAGCGGCTTAATGTACCGGCCTTGCGTGGGCTAATGAGAGTCCTCACAACTCCCATCTCTCTTCCTCCCCCATCCTCCTCATTCTCGCTCTCCGCTTTCCATCCTCCCCTTCGAGTCCCCTCCCTCTCCTCCGCCGTTCGCCGTCTTGCTGTCGATTGGTACACGGCGTGTCCTCTGGCACCCTCGGCCCCTCAGGGAACTCTTTCACCAGAACCGCCATGACCTCCTGCCCGCAAGTGCTCCCTTCTTCCTTCCGTCTCCCACCTCCTCCAGCTCTCGTTCAATTCGTTCTCTCTCCCGTACGGGCCTTCTTCCTGGTCTCAACAAGCTCCACCCGCACGGCGACCAGCAGGTTCCATCCCCTCCCCCCCCCCTTCGCCTTGAATATTTTATTCAACTTGTGTGGTGCCTTGTCTACAGCGCTCCTTCCTAGATGCACAGGCCAAGCCAACCCCACCCCCCAGACTACATTCACACACACACACACACACACACACACACACACACACACACACACACACACACACACACACACACACACACACACACAGTGCAAGAGGCCGCCCAGACACTCATTTGACCGTGAGCAGAGTAAGATAGCTTTTTAAAATTGTATGCTATGGGACTCTTTGCCTCGCGTTGTTTTTGCCAGTGGAGGAGCTGGCTTCCATTGTGCACCATGTTGTGGAGGGTCTCATTGTTTCTGTCGTGGAGTGCAAATGGAAGCAAGTGACCTTGCTGCGGCATAGTGCTCAGGAAATGTCGCCAAACCCTTTCAGTTTAGAAACGAGTTGACGTATTGTACACAACATGTCGTTGGATCGTGACAAACCTTCACTATTTCAGCAGCAAACGCCAACTCGCCCAGTATGTTTAAGTGAGTGAGTCTGTCGCCCCGTGTGTCTGAGTGTCTTGTCAGATGGGTGTGCCCCATTATCGAGACCGGTCTTTGCCTCTCCTCTCCTCCCCTCTCCTCCCCTGCAGCAGCCACACTCCATAGCAGCAACTCCCGCTGACACGTATGAAGGGACAGGATTTATCATGCCTGCAGACATGTTTATCTGGCCACACTGGTGTTATGCACATACACACGTACACACACACAGTGTGACAGCAGCTATTTACTCCAGCCAACCCCACCCAGTACCATCCAAAGCTAGACTGAAAGGTGGGGCCGCTTGCTCAGCATTATAACATCCTGTCCGTCATGGAATGTTGTCCCAGAAACACTGATTCAATCATGCCCAACCGTAGATTATGTTTGTTGGCCTGTGTAAATCCAGTTACATCCCCTCTAACTGTCTGGAAGACTTTTTTTGCGCAGTGCCAGACTAAAAAAGGGGATGTATGTTTTGAATATTTTCTTTTTATCCATATCTTTTTGATACCTACTGCAGAGAGCGAGAGAGAAAAAAAAGATGGAAACTGTTTGCAAGGAATACAGATTTGAGCATTTCACATGTCGGCTAGGATAGTATTATTGTAATTACATAGAAATGCCAGTTTTGAACGTTTTTGTCTTCTCTACTAGTCCATGTGTATGATACAACTTGCCATTATTCTATCTTGTTCCCACTTGTATAACCTGTAATAGAGATGGTAGTGTGTGTGTGTGTGTGTGTGTGTGTGTGTGTGTGTGTGTGTGTGTGTGTGTGTGTGTGTTTTTCCAGTAGTCGTGTGTGTCTTGCCGTGTGAGGCATCTATTGCCAGAGTGTTGCTGAGGGCAGAGTGAGTGATTGCACTGCTCTGGGCGAGCGGAGGATAAGAAGAGGAAGAAGTGAGTGTGAGGAGGAAAAAGGGCACAGTAGCAAGGGCATACTTTCTCTCACCCCCCCCCCCCCCTCTCTCTCTCTCTTTCCTCCTGCTCTCCCCACTACTCTGTCCCTATTTTTTCCCCTGAGCCCCTGCCTCTCTCTTCAGGCTAATGGTTGCCGCCTGCTGCTTAAAAGCTCTGCTGTAAGCTTTGAATAGAGGAGTATAAAAAGACACCTGTCTCCTGCCTGGAGCCTATTCTGACACCAGCAGTGTCTTACCCCGTGGTGTTTTTCTGGCCCTTTTAGTTTAGGGGAGGGGATGGCAGGGGGTGTAGAGACCCCTTTATCTATTGATTTAATAGTTTCGCTTTGCTTGTGCTCCTTAAGGGAATAATGGAATTTTCCTGTTTAGCTTGAATGCTAACTGTTTGACTGGAAACCTGTTGGGGATAGTGTAGCGCAAAGTACTTCAACTCAAGTACTCTCTCGCTCAGCTATTCCCAATATATTTCCTGTCAAACGGTTAGCATTCATGCTGGTATAGGCCTACACACTGTTTTATATTGATCTTGTAATTCCCCACAAACTGACTTTAACAGTATAGTCATTGCATAAGAGGATTTGATTGTCATCGACTTTACTTACGGGATGGTTTCTATCTAGTTACTCACTGTGTTCCACCATGCTGGGGTTTATGCCCGTCACAATCGGATCCGTTTCTCATTAATCCGCCTTGTTGGCGCAGCGACGAAGAGAGCAGGGACATATGCAGCCTCAGCGTGAGGTCCCCTTCCTCCCCGCCCCAGGGGCTGTTTGAGGTCAAAGGGGAGGTCAGAAGAGATGCTGCATTCCAAGCTCCGAGGAGGGGAGGGCGGGGGAGGGGAGAGGAGAGGAGAGGAGAGGAGAGGAGAGGATTCCAAATTGTCACTGTCCCTTTCAGTGTGATATATATATATATATTTTTAATGAAACAGGGATGGATGGTAAGTGTCCCTCTTTTTTTGTAGTGCTGTTCGGTCAAGTGCCTAGAGGCAGAACCGAAGCGGTAGAAGCAGCCTTACAAAACCAGTCAGACCCCTCTCTCTCTCTCTCTCTCTCTCTCTCTCTCTCTCTCTCTCTCCCCCTCCCTCCCTCTTGCGCATGAGCTACCTTCAGGGGGCCCTCTCTCTCTATTTCTCTCTCTCTCTCTCTCTCTCTCTCTCTCTCTCTCTCGCTCTCTCTCTAAAATTGTAGCTTTTCATATTGATATCTTGGCTGTGTTATTGTCAACCGTGCTCCCTGTGATGTAAACCCCCCCTATGTGCCTCAGACCCACTGCTGGTAGGATCTGTGTGATATTGATTCTTGTTTTCCCATCAGTTCCCTTATGTTTATTTCCCTTTTCAGATGTCTGTGGCGAAGCCCACCCACTCAATGGTCTGCGGCAGCTGCACTGCTTTATTTAGAACAACACTGCATGTAGGAGGCATCTTCCTCTTTTACCTTTCTCCGTTTCTTCCTCCGCCGCGCTCTCTCGCCTTATTCCCTTTTCTGCTTCTCCCGTCCTCTCCCACTACTCCGTCTCCATCTCCTTCTCCCTCCCTCTGCATTTCCTGTACCACCTCCGTCCAGGACACTGCTGAGTGGCTGAGTTGACGTCCAGGGCCTGACGCACGCAGCCACTCACCCGTGCGTCACTGGCCCTGGCCCGCTCGTCGCCCCAGTGGAACCAGCGCCTCTATTGTAGCCACCACTCAATACCCCATGGTCACAGAACCTCTCGGTTTCTCAGGGGAGGGCCAGTCTCGTTGTGAGCGAAAGAACACCGATATCGAGCCGTGGTTAACAACAGGACGGAACAGATGGATGTGTCATCCATTTGGAGCCATCGAGTGGGAGTTGAGTAGCGTCGCTGACAATGGGCAAGATCCGCCTTCAGGAGTGTAATGTGTTTATTTTTAATGCTGGACATTTTAGCAGCTTCTGTGCCTCGGATGGAAGCTGATGGGTTGGGTCTAGTTCAATGCTTTCTATACCGCTTTACCTGAAGTATGGAGTTAGATCAATCCAAGGTAGTTTAGCTCGTTTGCAATTTGCGGTCTTTGTTTCAGAATAGCTTAGGAAGAGCAGGTCATACCTGGGAGGCTCCGTAAGCCAAAAGAGGACAAGAGGTTGAGCACATCGGGGCTTATTAGAGCTACCAGCTAATCGGAGCGGCTACCCAAAAAAACGACAAATTAGACTTTGGCTAGCGTCTGTCAACACCTGGGATGCGTTTTGTCTTTTATTACTTCCGCTCGGCAACGTCCCAATTACGGCACTCTATTGTTTATCAGTTGGCACTGGGCTCCTAAACCAATAACAAACAACATATGAGCTGTGGTCTCTAACCACGTTCATCTGATCTGAATAATGTTCTTTTTTTCCCCCTTTCGATAAGCTTTATCTGCGCTTGCGTAGGCCAATGCCGGGTTCAGACGGAACAGACGAGAGGATTTTGGAACATGTTTTGTTTCAAACTGAGCAGCATCATCTTCTTCGTTCCCATGCTGTAAAGTCTGATGTTTTAAGATCTCGGCAGATAGTAGACTGCCCTGCTTTACAGTGTACAAATGAAGAATTTAAACATCTCGTCAGTTGTATTTAAACCCAATGTAAGCCTTTTGTTTCTATGTGTAAACTCTAATTATAAACCCCAGATGGCTATGGGCGAGACTATAACTGCAGTTGACTAATAGATAGTGTAACTGCTGGCTCGACTATCCCCTCCACCTCCCTTCTCTCTAACCCCCCCAATTCCTCCCCCACACCCCCTGAATCCCTCCCCCTTGCCCTACCTACAATGTACTCTCCTCTAGCCATCTCCCTTTGGGGGACCAACATGTATCCACAAAGCCCCCTGTAAGGAATGGTCTCCAAGTGGCGGAGTCAGGCCTTTCCCCAAGGTAACATTGCACACGGGGCTGACAGCGTTGTCTTTGGCACATCACAGCAGCTGATACAGCGGGTGACAAGCGGCTCGTCCTGGTGACGGTGAGGTGAGGCCTGGGCACACCTCCGCTCAGTCACCGCTGCCTGGCCCTCAGCGGGGAAACGCAGCACAGGGCTCTGTTCCCATCTCCCTCCCAGTGACAGATGTTCTCCCAGCTTTGTAGTCCAGGACGGGCGGTTGACCTCCATCTCTGAACTGCTGTAGTATTTATTTATTTATTTATTTGAGTGTGGTTTTTTTGTTCTTTCTCTGCCCTTCCATTATGCCCCCTTTTGGTGTGTGTGGTGGTGTGCGACACACAGCGACAGGTGCCATTAAATGGTGAGCAGGCAGCCAGGACTTGTCTTTGGGAACAGAGTATTCTGTGTTGTTACAGCGTTAACAGCATACCTGTCCTAGCTAGTAGATCTTTGGATCCCAAACCCACATATGGATATTAAAGGTCAGGACAGAAGCAATACTGTAATACATTCTGTCTTGCCCAAATACCAATGATGAATGTTCATTCAGAGCTGTTACTACAGAGCAAACTAAATTCCTTTAGGCATTTTCAACAAGCAGTCTTCTGATTAATGAGAAAGCATAGCCGGCTGTTTTCAAATCCGATACATCTGTGTCACCGCGGTGCTGTGCTCTGTGCCACCGGCGACTTGGTGGTGGTGGTTCTAGCACAGTGGTCCCCTATTGTTTTGCTCCTGGCAGGATGTCAGCAGCCTCCACGTCCTGTGGCGGAGCCGCTCTGCTTTGACAGCAGAGGTGGAGCACACACTTGACAACAGACCAACAGCCATTCCCACAGAAGCGATGTGGAGGTTTGCATCTAGGGGAAAGTATTGGAAAGGATGCTGCTGTGGCTGCCTTCCAAAAGTGTCTGTTCAGTGTTCCTGCTTGATGAAGGTTACGTGTATATGGTAATGTATGTGTTTTTGTCTCTGTGTGTGTGTGTTCCAATTTGAATCCAGAATGCAATGCGACTGAGGCATCATGTTAAGATGTCTGTCGACACTTGACTGAGCAGATGTCCACTTTCAAATTCGATGTGCCTGCGTTGGGATTCATTAAGATACATCCACCTAGTTTGTTGTGCAACGAAAGTGAATCTCAAAATTCATGTACTGTGTGTGCTTTCATGTTGGATCAAGTGGAACTTGGCAACACACACATGTACACATACAGTACACAGTCAGTGAACTGTATTATACCCTAAGGTCATTTATTGTGATGGATGCAATTGAGTCTTCCTGTCATGTTTGCACATGAACTTGGTTTTCCTGGTCAAGATTTCTCATGCATGTGCATGAGAGAAGCCCTGTACATGTGGTTTATATATTATGTAAAAATAGCCATAACATCCGGTTTGCCCTGCTAACGAGTCACTGGGCATGACAGGTATCTGAGATGATGCATGGATGGGGATTTCTTTTTTTTTCTTTTTTTTTCTTGCAATTCATTATTCAGAATGCTTGAGAGGAGAACCGATGCCTTCATTTCATGTTAGTGGTGGGTTTTAGATGTATTTGGAGTGATGTTTTGCTCACCTAAAAATCAAGTAGGGTTTGGCTTTATTTTGTGTTTGATGGAGTGGAGCTGTTAGTCTTGGCACAGATGAATCCTGCCTATTGCTCCAAAGGTAATTAAAAGAAAGTTAAGAGTATGTATTGTGCACTCATTTGTCTTTTCACACAGTCAATTTTCAAGTTTAAGACCATTAAAAAAAATACTAAAGAAAATCCAACTTCTGTTGTAGAGCACTCTCTTTAATGTGCTACGAATACAACACAATAAAAATGGAGTCAGTTGAATATTAGACTAGACAGAATGCCTAAGTCCATCGCCGTGCTTCATGGCTGGAGGAGCTTGTACTGCCACGGAGAATGTCAGGAAGGATACGCGTGTTTGATATCGAGCTCCTGAAAAGGACTCCCGGTGAGAGCCAGGGATGTGACAAGTTGACAACAGTCGTTGGGGTGCCACAGAGCATGGCCGCGAGAACAGGAAGCAAACCCCACTGACATAAGTGTACATAACCTCGCTGAGTTATGTGGGAGTGTTCAATTTGAGCCTTTCTAATGATAACAGCACATGTGCCTGCCTCGAGGCTGATGCCACCCACTGTAGCTAAAGCCGAATAGGTAATTGAGACTCTTGGGGTTGGAGGCTGGAGCTGAAAGAATTGGACGAGGCGCTGACAGTCGACCTGCGGAGCATAGCACAGACCTATAAGAAGCGGAATGGCCAAACATATAGTCGAACTAGGATATCCAAGACTAGCAATATTATGTAGAGAGAGAGCGTTCGATTCCAAGTTTTTTTTTTATGTATGGTTCAATGGAACACAGAGCCCTTGGAGTCATAGATAGAAATGCCACACACTGACATTGACCGGTCTTCAACAAATTCTTCAATAGGTCTGTCTCCAATGGCAACCACACTGTAAAGGCCGGCGCCAGGGTAACCGCAGTTACAGCTGTTTTAAAAGGTCCATCGTTAAGTCTGAAGGTAGAATTGGTTCCTAGGTTGGTTCCAACTGGAGAGAGTACGCTAATTGCCAAGCAGAGATGTCCGCAGTGCCCTAAAGAACCTCTCGGAGATGTCAACGTTGACAAATTTAGAGGGTTTCTCTTTTCCAACTGTGAGATTTTTTCAGTTGAAACCGCAGCTGTGGCATTATCATTTTAGAAACGGCCCAGACCATTTAATTGGACAATCATTTCCCAAGGTTGAGGTCATCCAAGATATGTGAGTCCCCCCATCTTGTACGGTACAATTGGGAATGCATTTCCTTTTGTTGAAAAAACGATTTTATAGCCATAGGCAATACATGTTTTTATTATTTTGCCAGCATAAGCAAGCCATTTCATAGGACTCTGTCATGATTGAGGGTAACACAAACATATTGAATCTTGTATTTCGTTTCCAATCCTTGATTTGAACAGTTGACAGTTTGTTTACGAGTTGAAGCCACAGCGTTCTTGCATCTGTCTGTGTTGTTGAAAATGAAAGTGTGTGTCGCTCCTCTATCTGGTCCTCCTTTTCCATGTTCCATAATGGGCCATTGATCTGTGTGGCAGAGCATTCTACTGTGATCACCACCAACAATTTGAAGGAAACAAAAGGACCGTTTCTTTCCCCCCTCCTTTTCCCAACCTTACAGTTTCTTTTAGTGTCTCTGGGTGTGACAGCTCAGGCTTACCACTGCAAATAACAGCGTTTGAAGTCATTCCACTCCAGGCCCCTACGGGATTCACCCTGCTAATTTGCGAGCGAAAGTTTCCAAGGTCTGACTCGCATCGATGACGCCGTGAAGGACTATATTTGGTCGGCAGCTGGCTTAGCTCGTGGAGTGAGGTATGTGGTTGTATGTGGTGAAGTAGGTGTTGTTGCGGCTTGGCGGTACATTATCTAACTCGTCAAGCAGCCAACCCGGCCGGGCCGGACCGGTAGTGGACTGGCGGGCGAGAGGACTGTCAACCATCAGTGTCAATCTCACCCCGTCCCAGTTCCCATGCGCTCATGGCTCCCAGCTGATTCTATCTGACTTATCGACAGGCTTGATCTTTCCACCAGCCACCCGATCGGCTCTCTGTCCGTGTGACACGCCAGGCACCAGCTTGGAGGTTCGATTGTATTGGAGAGAGAGAGAGAGACGGGTAATAGGCTCTGCTAGTGTTATGTTTTTATATTTTCACAAATACTTGTCATTTTGTACCGATACACGTGCATAGATGAAATGCATAGGCTGTGCTTTCAAATGAATTCCCTCCTTTGGTGAAATTGCTTAAATGGCTGGCTTAATTCATGTGGGGGGTGTCTGTGTGAATATGGCATGAATTATCATGTGACTTTTGAGGCCCGACTCTGAGCCAAATGCTTTCCGCTGTAGGTCCAGCTCAGGGAGGCTAAGCACGGCTGACTATCGACCCGCCATGCTCCATCCTCTGTAGCTAATTCAGCCTGCTCCTTCCCCTGGGCATAATTGATCCCTCATATCATTAGCCCCCATGTAGATCCATCTAGCCAAACACCCACTGCAGCACATTGGTCTCCTGTCTCTCCACACTCACTCAGCCTTTATAGAGGACTATCTCTGGAGGTTACTTCTAGACGGGTTCCCCGATTTGGCCTGCGTTGTCCCGTAGGTGATCACTGCATGAGCTGGTCCCCCCTGTCGTTCAGACAGGAGACAGGAGTTTACGTTTGACCGTGTCAGTCTAGCCATGCGAAGGCGGAGGAAGTGGCACGTGCCGCCGCGGCCCCACTTTGCCACCGTGCGGGACCGCCTGGGCTGCAGGAGGAAGGGGGTGGAGGGGCTGTGCGTGAGCAGCCTACTGGGGGTCCTCAGGTCCCAGTCCTGGCTGATTGAGAGGGAGCTGGCCTTCCTGCTGGTCTACTCGCCCCGCACGTGCCACCGCGCTTACTCGCTGTCTTCTTTCTGCTCCTCGTCCGCAGATGGTGGGAGCGAGGACCTGGCTGATCCCCGTCTGACCAGTCTAGACCATCACCTAGGCCACACTGGACAAGGTAAATCGCGCACACGCACAAGCGCACACACACACACACACACACACACACACACACACACACACACACACACACACACACTTACCCCCTGCTTTCTCTTTTATTCTTTTCTTACTCACTGTTTTCCTCTTTTTCCCTCAGCCGTATATTTCTTTTCTTATTACTTGGTGCCGCAGGTAACCTAGAAGGATAGCGCTGCATTTTATTTGACTTCATAGTTTTATTGCGGAGGATTTTATGACTTCTGGATATGAAGAATGCCTTTTTGTAGGCGGAGAACGCTGTGAATTTTATGTTCTTGTAATTTCGTCTGTAAATCTAAGTAACTCCTCGGGATACCCACCGCACCGAGAACAACAATGTCTGTAGTCGGGTGTAATGTTCGGGGCGGTAATATATTTCTCACACTCCCTCACCTAGTGTGTGTGTTCAGTTAAAAGCTTTTAACGAGTCTGTGTTTGTTTACGTGCTTACCCATGTTTGTTTGAGGGGCCTGCAGTGGCTGGGACACTCTCTCTCTCTCTCTCTCCCCCAGGATCCCGTCTGTCGTTTTAAAATGCTGCGCCACCCTTCCCCCTTATCTTTTCTTGGTTCTGCAGCTTTTTTTTGTCCGTAGGGCTCAGGCATTCGCCGCTGGAGTGTAAGCTAACCTGCAGTACCCTCCCAACCTTTCTCTGCCGGTCTCCAGCCCAAAGACCCCTGGCTCACCCTAGGAAAGCGCTCTCCATTTCTTTAAGGCTTTCAGGGAAAGCCATGTGCAGGCACTGCCCTGCTCCTGGGGAATTCTTTCCCCCTTCTGTATTCACGACGACTAGGAAGACAGGTGGAATTCTCATACTGAGACGTTGCCACGGCTGCCATGGGTGGTGCCGCTGCAGCTAGGTGCCCTAATGAATGGCCGGACTGACTACAGCAGAGTTGAGACCACAAGGCCGCTGTGTGAGGATGCATGTTTGTTTGTTTGTTTGTTTGTGTGTTTGCGTGCGTGCGTGCGTGTGTGTGTGCGTGCCCGCGTATTTACCTCTATGTGAGCGAGGGGGAGAAGAGTGGCATGCATGTGTGTATGCTTTGTGCCAGCTGAAATGTGTGTTGGTGGTGTGTGCACTCACTCTACAACAGCCCTATCTGTCCATATCACAGTCTGTCCCACAGAGGCCTCTAGCAGGACTTGTCACAGACTAGTGTGTGTTAATGGCTTCTTGTCCCCGGTGCGGAACAGCTATCTGATGTGAGAGTGTCGGCCAGTTGGTTTTACAGCTCCGTCTGCAGGGAAACGGCTGGTCCGCTTCGCTCAGTGGTTTGAGATGCCTTGTCGCTCCACGGGGGGTTTGTAGGTGGAAATGTTAGTTTGTTTATGAGAAGTGTTCGTTCCCCGAAAGGAATTTGTCCAAACATTGTTGTTTGCGGCTTCGGGGAGAGAGGAAGGAAGGAAGGAAGGAAAGTAAGGAGGAAGGGAGGGAGGGAGGGAGGGGTTGTGAGGAGGTTATGACGGAGGCTGTTATTGCTTTCTTCGCCCCAGCCGTGATAGTGCTCTTTCAGAGAGGCCTGTTTGGTTGCGTGCCATCCAGAGTGCAAGCCACTCCAATAAAGACTACTGGTGTTCCATGACGGGTCAGTGGTGACGTATGGGCGGAGGAGAGGCAGGCGGAGGATGTGCTGCGCTGGGTCGTATTGTAGTGTGCAGCGCATGTGCTGCCTTCAGGGGTCTCTCTCTCTTTCTTTCTTTCTCTATCTCTCTCTCTCTCTCTCTCACCCTCCCCTCTCTCTCTCTCTCTTTCTTTCTCTCTCTCTCTTCTTTCTTTCTCTCTCTCTCTCTCTCTCTCTCTCTCTCTCTCTCTCTCTCTCTCTCTCTCTCTCTCTCTCTCTCTCTCTCTCTCTCTCTACTGGACGAGAGGACAAGCAGGGAAAGAGTCAATATTACCCTCGCATCACAAAAACAACCTCAAGCTGAATCACAAAGTGTACTTAACCTCTATCAGAGTTTACCCACACAGAGAAAATATGATGTAGGCTACATGGCTAAGTGAAGACCAACCGATTCTCTACATAAAGATGTGTGTTTGTTTTTGCATGAAGGAGAAGTACAGTACCAAAGCTTACTGTATTTCCCTCAAGACCATCCATTGCAGACATACGTACACACTACTAACAAATATATGCGAGCCTAAGTCCCCACAGGAAGAGTTTTATTTTTTGTGTCCGTCACACAGGCCGTTGCGTGGCTGACCTTGACAATGTCTCCTCCTCTCCTCCACGCCTGCAGGGGGCAGCATAGACAGCGACTGTGCCTTCGAGGGCGACTACGCCGCGCCAACGCTCTCGATGACCGAGGGCATGCAGCACATACGCATCATGGAGGGGGTCTCGCGCTCGCTGCCCTCCTCGCCGCTGCTCACCCACCAGACCATCAGCGTCCGACTGCAGCCCGTCAAGAAGCTCACCGGTAATCACACGTCAATGTCCAGATGTCAATGTCCGGTGTCCAGGAATGCTGTCGAGGTGTCGACTCAGGTTCTACAAAGCTACCAATAGCCTAATTTCCCGATTTCCCGGAAACTACTTTAGTTTTTTTTGGGTCCTGTTAGAAACCGTTCAATAAAGGCGACGGGGAAGATATTTAATGTCAGCTTGGTCTTCAAATTAGTCTTCAGATTAGTCCTCGCCTGTCAGTTTGACTCTATTAGATGTCATTTTCCTCTTAATTTATCTGTTGCCACTTTTTCTGTCTCCGTCACTTTGGGTTGCTGCTGTTTAACTGAGGGCACCAGGAGCTTGTTGACTGAGACTCAGCTTGGGCTGATGTAACTCAGGCATGCTAGCCTACCGGACACCAATATCTATATGAAATAATATCATTGTGTTTTGAAATGTGTTTTGTCTCTAGACATCTTACCAACGGTTTCAGTTTAATTGCTGCTCCCTCTAAGGTTTGCTATGGCAAGTTATTAAAAGAATGTAAGACGTAGTTTTAACCTTTTTTGCAGTACCATGTGTACTGGTATCCACATTTTGTTCATCCCTGATTATAGGCTTAGTGTAATGATAGATTTTTTTTTTAAAGTGGCTGTTCTGTTTACCTCACTGGCTACTGATAAGCTGAAATCACTTATTGCCCACCCGCTTATTTCCGGTAAATGCTTTGAGCTGGCTAAGCCGTGCCAGGGTAACACACTGTGTGCAATTTCGAATTCCCACTAATCACCAAAGGCTTTTCTAATTGACAGTCTGTGGTGCCCGGACAGAATGGATGATGGGAGGTTGTGGATGGTGTGTCTGTACGGCCGCTGTGCCTCCGTGCCTCCGACAACGAATCATTCCGTAGCACATGCATCTCTGACACTCTGAGCACGTGAGGAAAATAGCCACCGTCACTCTCCATATTCATTCGATCGTGTCCGGGCTGCAAGGCCGTTCGACTGTAATGGGGGCGCAAGCTGGACGTTGTTGCCATCTGCGGCGTTTATTCGATTTCAAAACGAGACGTGTGTATCGGACAGTGGTGCTGCTAGTGAGTTGTCACTGGGGGAACTGGAGGGTGTTGAACAGTTAGAGACACACGACAGCAGTCACCACTAGGGGGCACTATAATCTTGATTTCCGAGCACCATTCAACCTCTTGCCCCGATGCTTATGTGAATTTTATGCACCAGACAGTACATCATGTTTTGTGTCCTCCCCCTCGCTTTCATGCTGCCCGAAACTGTGACTTCACATAGTGATAAAAAAAAGCAATTTTCAGGTATTTCTGTTGGCAGTGTCACAGTGCCAGAGACGGCTTTGTGTAGTTGACTAGAGCCAACGGTCGTTCCAGGGAAAGGGGCCTGAAAATGTGATTTCATAGAGGACCAATCTTCCCCAACCAAATCGTTCCCTTCTCTCAACTCCACTCAGCCCCACTCCACTGACAGCCCTTTTGTGTGGCGTCTTCATTTGTTTTGTATTTTATTTATCCTCCCCATCTTTTACAGGAATGATTTATTTCACTTTAGTTTTTTTTTTCCCTTCTACCATGTTTGCGGACAATTCAGTTGAAATTACTGTCTGTATTTTCATCGGTGTGAATCAAAGTGAATTCTGGGAGCTCTTTTTTTTTTTTTACATGGCACCTGTTATGGAGAAGCAAACAGCGAGGTTTAAGAATAACTTGATTGATGATGAGCCTCTCTCTTTCTCTGTTATACAAGTCCTGTCTCATGGGTTGGCTGGGAGCCCTTTGCAGTACGATTGTGCATAGTAATTTTCAGGTTTGAATGAATTTTTAATATGGCACTAGTTAGATGCCGATGTCGAGCGCCGCTGTATAGTTTTTGGTGCTATCTTGGATACAGCATTCATATTACTTTTTATTTCATATTCTACTGTGTTTCTGCACTGGATATTTATTTATTTATTTTTATTTTTTTTGGCTGCTCCACCTCTGTGTAATTAACCTCCTCTGTAGAATACAGTCCGCAGTGTGTGTGTTTGATGTGCCAGGGAAAGATGAGACTTCCAGCAGGATTAGAGTGATTGATGAAATCCAACCACTACTACAGCCCTCTTTCACCTTTTTCGCTGCTCATGTTATACGACTGTAATAGTTGTAAGAGTGTGCGGGTGAATAATCTCCACGTCTTACTATTGCCTTAAATAGCATTAGCCATACTGTATATCAAAGTCAAATACTACTACAGCCATTATTGTAGCACTGTCCATTGTCTTCCACTGTCCTCGTGTCGCTTTGCCCATGAGGTGGGCCGGGTGCGCCTGATTTGGCCATCGTCTCGAACAGTCCCCAGCTTTTCTCACCCTTTAATTAATTCCACGCAGCACCACTCCTTACTCAGCGTGGCGGTGCCAAGCGTGCATGGGCTTTGGAGGGCCAGCCGGCGCCCCTCCCCGTCCCCTTTCCAGACAGCGTAGGAGAGGAGCAAGTCTACAGGCTGCAGACCTTTGATCTCCCCCGGTGGCCTCCTCCCTCCGCACACCTCCTGAGCGGCCTTGATTGGCCGTGAACAGCCGGGGGGGGGGGGGGGGGTAGAGAAGTGAGTGAGTGAGTGAGTGAGTGAGTGAGAGAGAGAGAGAGAGGGGGGGAGAGGGAGGGAGGGAATGTGGCATGGCTTATTCAACCCCACCGCTGACTGATGGAATAGAATCGCTATGAAAGCGCTGACCTTTTTAGGGAATCAATGAGTTTTCTGATTTAATCCCCTCCGCCGGCGTGGAGGCTCTCGGGGGAGCCCCGGCTGCTCTGGGCAGACCTGTGAAATGGATTGAAAAGACGGGCAGGAGATGCACAGTGGGCCCCCCCCCCCCACACACACACACACACCCTCTGCTCTGCGGGGGCCAAGCCAC
>JAPMUY010002713.1:65000-177500 GCA_026901105.3 Galaxias olidus | reverse complement strand
ATTAATAGCATTGATAACCATTGCTTAGGAACAAAAAAAACACAGTTGGGGGATTACCATGTGTTACGTACCTTGGCTACCTCACAGCTTCATTCAAATGCGGGTGGTATAGAGCTGCACAAGCATCTCCCTGAAAGTAAACACACTCGGCTATTTCAGTGTGATGTGTGGGTGTTTTTGTGGTTTGAGTGGGCGCTAAGTCGCCTCAAAAGTCCTTATCCACCTGCGCCCCAGCTATTAGTTTAGTGATTTCAAGGGGTTCCTACTGTTGTGAGTGATTTTAGTTAAATTAGTTTTTTTTTATTAGTTTTACTTTTATTGTTGGACATTTTTAAAAATGTTTTGGATAAAACCTGTTGCCTAAGCCTTGCAATGACAGTGGCTAAATCCTCCAGGACTAGGACCCGGGGGGAGCCCTCTTATTAATACCCCCACTGGGGGGTTAGGGATCACTTTGGAGAGCAGGAAGTCAAGGCAGGCTGGCTATGATTAGGCCGCTGTACCAGTGGAGGGTCCCAGACAATTATACCTTCCTCTAAGCCTCTACCTCAATGCAGTGCGTCTCGTACGCACCAACTCTACAGCGAGACGATACTCGCCTGTCGTCTGAGCACTTGAACCTCAATGAGAAGGTGGCAACGATAGCCCTGTTCGAGAAGCAACACCGCAGTGGAGATATTTTTCTTTTTGTTTCTTTTCTTCTGATGATGATGATGATGATGATGTTTCTTTTCTTCCTGCGTGTGAAGTCTGCATTGTGCAGGGCTCTATAGCTCTGCTGTATTTCTTCCCTGGTCCTTCTAATGAGATAGGACTACTAAGTAGTCCCGCCTCCATTGTGACCCTGACCGCCGATGTGGAGGAGCCTGTGTCATTGGGAGAGGAAGGTCACGGTGTTAACCCTCTCCACAGGAGACTGTTTCTTACCTAGTCATGGAAGTGCTACAAGGAAAGCTGCATCAGGGCGTGATTGTACCTCTCTTGCAGTTTGGACTCCTTCCTACGGTGTAGTTGATTTGTTATATGAAGTTTAGGGTCGTTCTAATTTTCATTGAATTTCCTGGGCGGAGTGAGAGGGAGAAGGAATGAGAGAGACGGAGAGACAGAGAGAAGGGCTAATGAGTGTTCTAGGAATATCAACTCCTCCCTCTCTCTGTGTGTTGTTTGTGTGTTGCCTAGGTCGGCTAATCCCTCCACACACACACACACACACACACACACACACACAGAGAGAGATAGTGAGGAGAGCCAATAGAGCAGCCTCTATTTTGAGCTTGTGTTGAATGATCCAACCCTGCCCTTCGTTTAGCAGCATCTGGGTGATTGTGCCACAGTGTAACAAGGCAAATACTTAAACATTGCTGTGAGCTTTTCAGTCATTGCTCCTACTCCCATGGAGTATTCCCGGTCCAGCTCAATTTACCTTGATTTGTGAATTTTGTGTATTACTGCTAGTGCTGAGGTTAGCCTACATGCTATGCTACTTTAGGGGGAGTTCAGGTAGGGCGTGGAGCTTTGGAGACCAGTATCCCCCCTCCTGTGCCCTCGCCTCGGCCTCGGATTACCTCCGCAGTGTTGGACATACTTGGTGTTCACCTCACCTTGCAGCTTTGCTGTTGCTATAGTTACCAGGGGCTTGCTCTTCGTTTTTTTTCCTCTTCCTCTGTTCTGATTGTTTTGCAGGCAGCCCATGCAATCATAGCGTGTGTGTGTGTGTGTGTGTGTGTGTGTGTGTGTGTGTGTGTGTGTGTGTGTGTGTGTGTCTGGTGTCTTTGGGGGTTGTAATGTGTGTGTGTGTGTGTGTGTGTGTGTGTGTGTGTGTGTGCGCGCGCGCATGCGCGCGCATCGGCACTGTGCATTTGTAATTTAAATATCGTGCCTGTTTCACAATTTCATATTCAGATCCCCACATTTGTTTGTTCTAATCAGGTTATTTTTTATTGCTAAATGGATAGCACAGGAACTGATAACTTTTCAAACGCAGCAGCATGTGAATTTGATGTGCAACGTATTTATTCTCTGGTCATTTATTTTAGATATTATTCCAAGGCTTTGTGTATCTTCTGAAGCCCTGACAGTCTCAGGAGTGTTGAAAAGGAGCTCTTCCATTGTCCCATTTCTCCCTCCCTCTCTCTCTCTCTCTCTCTCTCTCTCTCTCTCTCTCTCTCTCTCTCTCTCTCTCTCTCTCTCTCTCGCTCTCTCTCTCTCAATCTCCCTCTTCAGTCATAGATGGTATTCACACGCATTCCCTACATTCTGAGCATGTGACGAATATCTATTTCACAGCTCTGTGCATCTGCACATGGATATGTTTATTCATAAGCTCATTAGTGCAGTGGATTTGCCTGCTGCCATCCATCATGGCGTTGTCTCCCAGCAGCCACTGTGTTTGGCACGCGGCGTCTGGACTGCGGGAGAGGAGAGAACTCCCAAGGATTTATCTAGCCGCTGCCGCCGCCGCCGCTGCTGCTGTTTGTGACGGAGGGCCCCCCTTCGAATTTCAGACCTGGGCCTGGTGCAGCAAATCTCTGGCAGCCGTCAGGGTTTGTTTTCGGTTTCAGGGACCTTGTGAAACCGAATGTGAGCTTGCAAAAGTCGTGTTCCCCCTTTCAAGGTGCGGCCCTGTGTTTTTACCACCAGACCCCGAAGAGGAACCTGTTTATGTGGGCCCCCCCCCCCAACTCTGTGGCCCCGTGTCGCCCTCCCAGTTTGGAAGGTACTTGACATGGCCTCCTGTCACTACACCACATGACTGAACTCTTCCGAGTCTTCTCCCTCCTGGCCGCGGCTCAGGAAGGCTTCTCACGGTGGCATCTGTGTGGGCTCTGTTGCTTCCTCTCCCGGCTCCCCTTGTTGTGGCCCGTGACGGCTGCCTTGCCAGCTCCCCTGAGTATGCACAGTGAAAACACGTACGCACACTAACACAGACACACACACACAGACACACACACACACACACACACACGCACGCACGCACGCGCGCGCGCGTGCGCGCACACACACACACACACACACATAATTGAGTGGTTCTTCAGACTCCACAATCTCACTTGTTTACGGCAGCCACAAAAGTGGCGTTCAGCCCACCACAGCCCACCAGTCCGGACTGTAACGCGAGACCCCACTACAGTGCTTAGCTTGTTCCTCTTGTTCCCCAGTTGTTGTTGGGCATCGTCAAGAGGACAGATGTTTCAACTGCTTCTCTCAGCGCACAATACGCCCTTACTCTGACCTTGTACACTGAGCGTTGTGCTATCAAGTCAGTTGTGGTGTACAGACAAAACAGTGCCTGTCCACATCCAGGTCTCCAGTGTCTTGTCTATGTGTCCCTGTTTTGTTTTTTTTTGCCGGTAGGACCACCACCCCACAATTACGTCGTTCATGTTGTTTTCGGTTGACATTATGGGGTATTGATGTATGTGAAATTAGTGTGTACTGGACACGTGCCATGTACTACAGCCTTGCGTCTCAGAAGCAGGGTTACGCAGGGTTACAATGTGACTCTGAACGTGATTTAGTTGGAAAAGAGGTGCGTTTCGGGCACACGTCCAACTCCGTCACGGCAACGCCACCAGGAGAGTAACTGTGGAATTCATACGCAGCGGAGCGAGAGAAAATGCGTCTTGGAAACGTGTCCGGGGAGTCCGGCATTTGCAAGCCTTTGATTTAACACCTGTTTGTGTGGAGAGAGACCTGAGAGCCGAGGGTGTTCAAACACTCTCTTTTTTCTTTTCTTTTTTCTTTCTCTCATTCCAACTTGACCGTTTTAAACCAAAGCGTGTTTGTGCGTGATAGAGAAGCTGTGCCGCTTCGGTGAAGATTATCCAATCCAGTCCCCTTCCTGTCTCGATATCAAATGCCCATCGGCCCTCGTTAGCCACCGTCCGGGTAATGAAGTCGCGCCTTCGTACGAATCAAAATCGCCCTTACGTGTGTCACAAGTGCCACCCCCGACTATTAACGTTCTCTCCACATTTCCTGTGGAAGGGACGTGTCGAAGGCGACTCGGCGCCGATTGGCGCTAGAGTCAGGTGTGGGGACATTCCTAAAATGGATGCAATTTGCATTCTTGCCGTGGTTGCATCACCGGGCATCAACAGGCTGAGCGTTCCGCTCATGCTGTTCGGTTCACAGGCTTTGCCACTTTTCTTTTCCATTTTTTTTTCTTTGGCGGGCCACACGAGAGCTCGACATACCATTTTCGGGTTAAGAGGATCTGTGTTGCCTGGTTTCCTGGTCGTAGTAAATTCTCCAAAGACTGTGGTTTGGTTGTAGCCCTATGAGGTGTTCACCGACGAGCTTTCCCAGCTTGTCCTGTTAACCGGTGTCTAAGTGGTGATCCAGCCCCGCTTAAGCTGCAGCGTTATCCAACCTAGAAACAAAGCCTGGCAGCGCCTTGGACCAGCTCAGTGCTACGCTTATTTGTTTTATTGTGCTGATCCAACTCATAAGCTCTCTGTTGTGTTCCTCCCTCTCTCCTCTGTCACTCCCTCTCTCTCTCTCCCATCTGCTTTTTCTGTTCGTGTGTGTTTGTTTGTGTGTGTCTCTCTAAATGTGTATCTCTATGTGTGTGTGTGTATGTGTGTATGTGTGTATGAATGCATGCTTTCTGCTCCCAGCCCCTATGCGGAAAGCAAAGTTTGTGGAGAGCCCTCGCATTCCACAATCAGAGCTTGGCTCTCCTACACACATCACCGCCACTGCCAAGAATCCTAACCTGGACAC
This sequence comes from Galaxias olidus, assembly GCA_026901105.3. Lineage (NCBI taxonomy): Eukaryota > Metazoa > Chordata > Actinopteri > Galaxiiformes > Galaxiidae > Galaxias > Galaxias olidus. The sequence continues at coordinate 172,775 of JAPMUY010002713.1, read as the reverse complement.
ATACTGCCCGGGTAAGTTTTGCCTTCCTCAAACCCCAAGCTCTGCTGTCGTTTTGCCTGTGTAATGTGCATTTTTGTGGAGTTTTGTCGTTGTTGTATCTGTCCACATGTGCGTGCGTGCGTGTGTGTGTGTGTGTGTGTGTGTGTGTGTGTGTGTGTGTCTTCTCGTCAGACTGAGTGTGTGCCAGGGGTTTGTCTGTGCTCTGTCATCTGCTGCACCTTTCCCAGACACCGAACATTGCTGAGGTCATTAGCGAAATTGCCCTCCAACAACACCATGTCCACCTTCCTTGTCTCACTGTCGCTTCCTCCCTCTCTCTCTCTCTCTCTCTCTCTTTCGCTCTCTCTCTTTCTCTCTCTCTCTCTGACTCTCGCTCTCCTCTTTTTGCTCTATCTTGCCTTTTAAATGTTTTTTTGTTCTCAATGTCTACTATCCCACTCTTCTAATCGTGTTCTCTCATTCTCTTTGTCTTTCTCTCTGCCTTCCCATAATCCTCTTCCTCTGTTTTCTGTCACTCTTCATGTGGTTCATGGGCTTAGTGCTTGTTCTGGCGCTATTCCTTTTCTGTTAAATTCCCAGCGATTCCGCCATGATCCCACAGACTATCCACAGTCCACCCTCCTTTATCTCTCTCTTCATCTCTCTCTGTTCCCCTGTTCTCCGTTCCCCTCGTCTTCACCACAGGAGCAGCAGAGTGCGGGTCACTCAAGGATAAAGCTCGGCTTAGATTTGTTTTCCGTATCCACTTTCTGATCTTTGCCTCTCCTTTCCTGTCGCCACCGGGAATCTTGACTCAAATTGCTGTCTGTTCCCGTCTGGCTGGTGTGAAGAGTGACTGAGTGCACGTTTTCCCCACAGGACCACGGTGTGATTGGACGGCAACCGATCCATACTTGACAACCCTCCCAATTTTCCCGGGAGAGTCCCGATTTTCACTGCCACAATTCTCTATCCAGACAATTTTTTCCATAGAGGACCCCCAGACTCAGCTATTGTTTGGAGATCCTCCCGATTTTTGAGGTTTCGAGGTTGGGAAAACTAGATAAAAGGAAAGATGCGGCTGGTCATTCTTTGCGTCTTGGCAGGCAGAGTGCTCCACTTGTTCTCCATTTGACAGCCACTCCTGGATCGCTGCTCTATCAGTATGTATGTTACACCTCAGCTTTTCTCTCTCTCTCTCTCTCTCTCTCTCTCTCTCTCTCTCTCTCTCTCTGTGTGAGAGAGCATTGTTATCGGCTGCCCTTGCTCCTAAGGCACTTTGATAAATCTTTTAACACCTTGACTAGAAGACCCTGACTTTAATGTTGTAAAGCGTGCTAGTCTTAGGACAAGACGGTTTCGTTTGTAGGAAGTGGGGAAATGGCAAAAAATAACATTTTCTTATTTCTTTTAATAACTTTTTTTCTTCTGCGGTCGAATGGGTTGATTTTGAGAAGGAATCCTACCCGAATGGTGTGAGAGGATCCAGGGAAAAGATGAGTTGTCCATGGCAGGGGAAAAGGCTGGGACAGACTGATTGATGGTGATGGTATTGGCCTTTAAACAACCACTCCCAGGGGACGTGTCATGGCTTTAGGAAGGCTTTAAATTTGACATCCGATCTCACACGTGGGACGCTGTTGTTCTGTAGCCTACTGAACAATAACTATTAGCTGATAATTATGGTTAAGTAGAATATGGAGAAAAGAATAGTGGTGTTTTTAACGTTCCGGGCAAGTTGAAAAACCAACTATTAAATATCTCAAAGCTAGATTTGTCTCATTTCCTTCTGGATTTGTTTCTTGCTTTGGGGTATGTTGCCAAAATGTCTAGTGTTAGTTTGTTACCCTTGTCGTGTATGAAAGATCTCTGTAAATATCAATAGCAAAAAGGACACATTCCTGTGATAAGTCTGTGAAAGACTTCGACCTGGAGATCAAGTCTTATAATAGCTTCTGTCGCTGCGAGGCCGAGGTTATTGAAACCCCTTCTGTCCAGGCCTCCCCCACCTGCCCCCCCAACCCCCCGACACACACGGCCAGTTCTCCTCTCGTCTCTGGGCAAGGCTGATCCGATGGACGGCCAGGAGAGAAACAGATGCGCCTCGCAGAGGAACACATTCCTAGCCGCGGCACGGATAGTTGCCATGGCAACCATCTGTCTCCTTCTCAGCTCAGGAATCCAATGGAGGAGAGAGAGAAAGAGAGAGGAGGATGAAGAGGGTTAGGTGGTGGGGGTGGCAAAAGCGCAAGCTTTATTTTGTTCCTTCTTTGTTTTTCATATTCAAATTCTGTTGCTGACGAGTACAGAGTCGGATCTGTGTGACTACAAAATGCTGGAAGTTTCACGGAAACCATGTTTGTACTAAATTCTTTTGTCTTCGTTGGAAAGCTATTTACAATTCATTGCTTTAGTGAAAGAAATTGTTTCAATTGTGTTGTATTTGACTCTATAGTTAAAAAATGAAGTGTTGCAGAAGTGAATCGTATGCATTTTTGTAAGCCTTACAATGTTACCCAATTGCTCTTACACCAATATCTTCAAACCAAGATTACAATTTTAGTAAATAGTAACTTTGTTTGTTGTATGCAAGTTTGGATATGCTATAAATCATCTCGGCCTATATTTAACACAAGGGAACTCCTGTCATGGCTGCTGTTTTTAGACCTGGTATTTGAGCCCCAACATCAAACCAGACCCAGACAAGCAACTCACACACACAGAGCTTGCCGCAACAGAGGGGCTTCTCAAACAGTTGGCAGTTGAGGCGACAGAGGAGAATGGAAACGGAGGGGGTAGAGAGAGACATCCGATAAGGGGGAGGGAGGGGGGGGGGGTTACTCATTTGATCGGAGCCACAACCACTGTGCCCTCGGGAAAAGGTGACTAATCAATGCTAATGCATGATGCCTACTACCGCTTGTAATGTCTGTCTGCTGGGAAGCCATTACTGTGGCCGTGGTCTGCCACGCTAACCCTTCTGAAGATTGCCTGTGAAGTGCTCTTTGCGACGGGCTTTTATTTGTAATGTAAAGGAAATGTAACAGCGATGCTACTCATCCTAATTCCCCACCTCAACTACAAAGGACCTCATAACCATCTCAGTGTGTTCCATGTAAGTGCACCAGAAGCATTGTCAAAGTTATATTCCGGCTCATGTACAAGGGCTACGTGAATGTATGTGATTACCCTATCGTATGTATCTCAGGTTCTCTCGGCTTACCTAACAACCAGCATCCCACATAGCAACCTCTTTTGCTCTGGCCCCAGTCTAAATCCACCGACAGACGTCTATGTTCCTTCCCACTGGTAGCCGTTCAGACAATTTAATGAGCTCCCCATCTTGATAAGTCACCTGTCTGTCTTCGTGGACAGAGATACGTCACCGGCTCTAGATTAGCTGTCCGTGTCCGGGAGAGAGAGACGAGGCCAGTCAGCGAGCACCTGCCTACCTGCCCGTCTGGTCCGACCTGCCTGTCAAAGAGAGAGGGGGAAACACTCCGGAGAGGCCAGCTCGTCCGCCGACGAAAATCAAAATCAAAACAAGCCAGCAGTCAGTCTTTGAAGATTGCTAAATTGTTTAGGGCACACTCTGTCTAATAGCACCGTCTGCCATAGAGGTCTGCTCCCTCATCTCTCATTAGTGTCAGCACAAGTTTACTGAAGCACCAACAAACCCCCCCCCACCCCCCCGCCCGCTCCGTTTGACGTCACTGCTATGGCCTAACACTGCACGGACGCTGGACTTGTCTTTCTGTGAGACAGTGGAAAGAACATCGTGGCACAACAGGATGTTGTTATGAACCTGACGCTGCGGCCCAGCAGTTTGTCATGGTTACGGCTGTTGCTGATGCCGGGATACTTGACTGGTTTGAGGTCCGCAGAGAGGTTGTGATCTGAATCCCCTGTAAGGTTTTGGTTTTAAGATGCTAACCCTAGCCAGCTAATCCAGCCGTGTCATTCGAAAACGTTGAGTGTGAAACTGGTGAGTGTGACACTGTGTACACGCCCTCTCTCTCTTTCTCTCTCTCTCTCTCTCTCTAGTCTACATAAACACAAAACACTTACAGGTGAAGGGTGTGGCCTGTTTACCACACACCGACACAATGAGGTCTGTTATGATGAGAGTCTTGTGGAGGAATCTTTGCAGTCGGTCGGGAAAGCTACCTGGGTTGTAGAGCCAGCCTATCCAGTCGTCGTGGAATGTGTCCGTAACGTTTCGGCTCAGCTCTCCGGAAACGATCGGGGAAAGTCCCCATCGTAGGCTTTGCTCAGATTTCTGGTGCGGCCATGCGCTTCTGTTGGTTGTTTATAGAAGCAATGCAGTTGACTTTGGGACACGAATGGATTAAAGTTGTCTATACTTTGAGGATCTACGTTCATAGATGCAGTGTGTGATTGGAGGTGAACCTAAGAAAAGCAAACGGAACGGATTTTTCTACTGCTTCCATGACTTTTGTGGCAAAGTTGTCTATCCGTTTGTCAGCCTACAACTGACCCTGTCTACCTTTCTCTTCCCCTCTTTTGGTTTTTGTTTATCTTTCTCCCCTTCCTTCTCTCTCTCTCACTCTCCTTCCCACCCTCCTCTCCCTCCCTCCCTCCCTTTCTTTCTGCAGGGGAGTCAAGCCGGGATCTGGGCCCTCCTCCGTCGGTGGATGAGGCAGCCAACACATTGATGACGCGTCTGGGCTTCCTCCTGGGAGACAAAGGCAGTGAAGGACCAGCCGGAACACAGTACAGCATGGAGGAACCCGACGATAGACAGGTACTTTTTATGTAGAACCTTTTGTTTTTCATCGTGTAGATCCACCGAGATCTCTCTTTAGTCACAAGAAAAACAGGGCAGCTATACCTAGAACATAAAAAAGTTGTATACTGATAATGATAATGTTAACAATTTATAATGTCAGATTAAAGTGCTCTGGCCGATGTACTGATGAGAAGAAACAGAAGTGATTACCATTTAAATGCTCTCATAGAGACCAGCTCCTGAGGCTTTAATTGATTCTGCGTGATATTCCTCATAACCCACCTCTGAGGCAAAGAACAAATTATAATCAAAAAGATATATTTCTGTGCTCTATGAAGGTATTCAATATTAAGGCTGTTGATCACTGTAGGCTTTGAAGTAATTATTAAGATGCAGTTTCTTGTGATGATGCAGTATTGCTCTTTGAAACATAAACAGACCCAGATTCAGTATGGATTTATTTATTTTCTTTCCTTTTGAAAATGTTCTTTAGAAGCACTGTGCTTACACAATGTTTAAAAATATATACGTCAAGACTCCAGATAAAAAGAAACTCAATAAATGAATTGCCCTCCAACAAGGTGTTAAAGATTCAACGTGAAGTTTGTATAGCCACATAGGGCAAATTGTCTACTTCGCTAATTAGACGATTATGTAACAAATGTTTTAATTTATTTATTTCACACAGTGCCTCCGACTCAGTTTGTCATCTATGCTACCTCTCGTTTTATTCACGGACATCGAAGCTTTTTCCCGCCTCTGATCCCGTCTATTTAGCTCGTTGGCAGCGTACCGCGAACCCTTCTTGGCACAACAGGCCTGCCTTAAGCTACACAGCAGATGCCCCGGTTTTGCCTACCTTCAACCTAGTTGGACAGGTGTTCATTTTCTGGAACTTAGGGGAAATATAAGGAGTGACAGGGAAGGGGAAAAAGTCCGACCTGTTGCTCTGGTGCTTTAAAGCGGACCGCATGGGCCCGGGATAAGGCCGTGTGGATAAGCGATTAGGTTGACGGAGCATGCTGGATGTAATCGCTGCTGGATCAGTGGGGGTGTATCGAGTGTGCGAGAGGTCCTCCGAGGAGGCTCGTTTTAGAGCCTGACTCATGCGAGCGTCCCCCTGCTGTGAGCGGTCGAACAGTTCAAAAGTAAGTTTTTTTTATTATTATTAGATTTAGATTTTTTTAGGGTTTGTTTTTTTTGACCTGTAATGGTGCTGCCTAGATCCCAGTTGTCACCAGCCGTGACTCAGAAAGACCAATGAGACCTGGTTCTGAGCAGTACAGTGCTACATACAGTACTGTTGGACTGCTGGACTGTACGCTGTTACTGGGCTTTTCTCAAATAATCTTTTGTAAGAATACAGTTGCCCGTACACCATTTTGAAGTGACCACCACTTCAAAACCAATGAAGTGCATATACCACCAAACAGAACATCCGTTCTGTTGTTCCGTTGTTCAATACTGAACCCTTGTCCCATGCTTTCCTCGGAGTCACCGCCACTGTCTGACCTCAAACTCATAAACACACTCGTCAAGGGAAGGTGATACGGTGTATGTGTGTGTGTGTGTGTGTGTGTGTGTGTGTGTGTTTGAGCCAGCAGTGTGTGCTTGCACACAGCAGATTAGCCAAGCCAGAATGGGCTGGTCCCCCGTGGCGCCCTCCCGTCCTAACCTGAGCCGACACAGGGGAGGAGCACAGCAGGGTGCCGTAACATTGTGACATGCACCGGTCAGTGGGGGGCGGAGGTGGAGGAGGAGGTGGAGGACGAGGCGCCTTTAATCTGTCTCTGCCGGTTTGCAGGACGGTTCTACAATCGAAAGTGACCAAGGTGTATTCAGATTCAGGAATATGTAATGACATGGTTACAGGCTTCGGGTAGGAGAACATGTGTGATAACATGGGAAGGATTCCAGCTTACCTACTGTGTTTTTTTATGAATGTGTGTGTATGTGCGTGTGTGTTCCAGGGCATGGCAGGGAACCAGAGGATCAGCCCGTGCTCCACCCTGACCAGCAGCACGGCCTCCCCGCCGGCCGGCAGCCCCTGCTCCACCTTGCCCCCCGCCATCCCGGGCCAGCCGGGGAACAAGGAGTGTGCCTACGGCTCCGTCACCAGCCCCACCTCCACCCTGGAGAGCCGGGACAGCGGCATCATCGGTGAGGGGCTCGGCGAGACGTCGAAGCACATATAGACAAACACACACACACAAAGACACACACAACATAGAACATTGCAATGAACACACACAGACACACACACAACATAGAACATGGCAGTGAATGCCTGCCTTGGATCAAAGGGCTTACACGTAGGTGAGCCAGACTCACATGCCTTGACTGCATCAAAGACCTGCATTCCTGAAATACTCCTCCTACTGCTCATCCACCCCTCCTCCCGACCCCTGACCCTCCCCCTCTGTCCCCCTTCACCCCCTACCGCCGTTCCAGCCACGCTGACCAGCTACTCGGAGAACGTGGAGCGCGGGGGTAAATACGGCGAGGGCCTGCGGGGGAACCTCAAGCTGTGGCAGTCGCAGAAGTCGGGCATGGACTCGTTCCTGTACCGCGTGGACGAGAACATGACGGCGTCCACCTACAGCCTCAACAAGATCCCCGAGAGAAGCCTGGAGAGCATGTCCTCCCACTCGGCCCACTCCATCCCTCTGTACCTCATGCCCCGCCCCAACTCCGTGGCAGGTGAGCCCTCCCCCCTTCTCCCCCACCCCCCCCTCCCCTCGCTCCCTCCCTCGGTCTCTCTCGTTCTAGTCTCCTTCTTTTTCTTTCCGACTTGGTTTGTTCCCCTTGACCACCCGGCCTCGTTCTTGACCCATAGACCCATAGTGTTCCTATGACCGAATACGCTCTCTTTCCTCTCGTTAGTCCTAGCGTCCCCATTACGAGTGGTCTGATGTGATCTCAGACTGGTGTGTTTTCATTAGTGAACTGTCTCTCGCTTACTTTTTTTTTTTCTTTTTCTTTTCTATATACAACTTAATGAAGCGGTGAAAATCCGTGCGAGTGTTTTGCTGATCTTTTGAGTGACCCGCTGGTGTGTATTGAAAGCGTAATAGAGAAGAAGTATTTGATTAAAGCAAAACCGCAAAAAAACAGGGAATGGAATATATCACTCACAAAACACTTTCCTCTGTAGCGCTCCGAGGAGGACTCATGGATGTGTGTGTGTAATTGTAACAATTATCTCAGACCTCAAATATCCTCCCCAAAGTAACTCTAAACACGAGAAAAATGGCACTTATATAACACGGAGACAGTCCTTGCGCTCATAATTGTATTATTGTTCTGATCTTCCGACAGGTTATTATAAAAGATGAGCCTTATTATGTATGTATATCCCACTCTGTTTCGAGTGTGCGTGTGCGTGTGCGTGTGCGTGTGCGCGCGCGTGTGTGTGAACACGCCTGGCTGTTCTCTTGGCAACAGCATATTTCTAACGAGGGTCTGCGTTTAGCGTGTTGAACTGCTTGCTATGCAGGTCATGTGCATTGTTTGACATTGGCTGTCTGGCACACCCGTCTGTGTTCAGGTTTTAGAGAAGGAGCCTCGATGCCTTCGACCTTCGTTCAGCATCTAAACCTTCAAAGGATGCACAGCATAAGAGAAGCTGTAGATATGGCATTAGCCATAAGATAAAGGTAAAAAGAGAGGGATGGGGGAGGAGAAATGGGGGTGGTGGGGGGGAAAGATAAGATGACCATATGTCTTTTAGGACGATCTAGAAAAATGTAAAATAGGAATGGGAGCGATGGGGGGGAGTAGTAGATAGAGCTGGATGCATAGGCAAAAGGAGAGAGCGTTCCTCTCCTCCACCAAGCAGAGACGATGGACAGGAAGAGCAGCCTGTGCATTGGCTGGTCTCCCACAGCAGTGGAACATCAAAGCCCTAGGCATTAACCGCTTCAATCCCCCAGAGTGACTGAGAGACTCGCTTTGAAGTGCAGCACGAGAGGGAGAAAGCCGGTTACACAAGACGGAGAGCAAAGGAGAGGAGTGGGGGGGGGGGGGAGGAGGAGGAGGAGGAGGAGAGAGAGAGAGGGGACAACGGTGTGAAAAGGGTGTTCCTCTTGTCCTCCATTGGCTACCACGGTGTTTCATCTTGTTGCAGTACAAAAGGGCAGACATTTTAGAAGAAACTTTCACTGTTGTCCATTAAGTGTAATACTTAGAATACCCTGCTCCACCTCGTATTACCTGCGAGTGAAATTTTGTATGTTTGAACTTGTAAAAGAGAGAGAGGGGGAGATTTAACAGAGTGGAGAATATGAGGTGTTCCTCTGTGCCATTCCTTCTTGTCCTGACCCTTATTATTCTTCCATTCCATAGCTTTGACATATGGTAGGAGGATCTTTTTATCCCTTCAGCAGCTTATGTAACTGTGCATTGTGGAAATGTTCGACAAGATAAATACTTCTTGGTATTTATATCCAATCTGACGAAAGAGAGAGGTATGACATAAAATGAGAAACCTGTGCCCACTTCGGGTCTGGTGGCTAGCTTGTTTGCGAAGGTCTCTGGACCTTTGCCAAGCCTGGCAGGGTATCAGAAAGCAGATGGAACACTGCTGGACCTGTGTGTGTGTGTGTGTGTGTGTGTGTGTGTGTGTGTGTGTGTGTGTGTGTGTGTGTGTGTGTGTGTGTGTGTGTGTGTGTGTGTGTGTGTGTGTGTGTGTGTGTGTGTGTGTGTGTGTGTGTGTGTGTGTGTGTGTGTGTGTGTTGTCCCTGGTCTGGTAATACAGGAAGTGTCTGATTTAGCTGCCATTGCTCACAGCCGCTGCGCTCTCCACCTTGCCATGCAGCTCGGGGAGTCGTTTTTCTATCGCTAACTCTCTCCGTTCCGTGGCGCTCAGATCTCTTCCCGCGTGCGCTTTTCATTCCCACCAGGCGAGCGCCCTTGTCTTAGCGCATTGGCACAGGCACGGTGAATGTGATACCACCCGCCTGCTGCATTGCAGATGGTGAACACACGCGGACTCCTTTGAGCGCCGTCAGATTGAAATACAGTTGGAAGGTAAAATACCAGAAGAGCCTCTCCGCTCATAAAACCTCGAGGTCGTCCCATTTTCGAACGTCTGGGTTCAACACGAAGTCCGGACGCTTCGGCTCTTGGCCACGACCATGTTTGATGACCCCCCCACCCCACCCCACCCCACCCCTACCCTCCCGCTCCCAGCCATTCCTATCAGGGCCAAGCCTCCCAGCATTCCCAGCTGCCGTCTTCCCTCCGTTCTGGGAAACCCGTGCGGCTCATTGTCGGGTTCCATGGCCGGCGTAGTGACTCACTCAATCGGCATAGGAAAGGCACACGTGCTGGCTTACAGCGGCTGCGTTAACCGCGGTAGCACGCAGGCGGCCCAGTCGGTAACCTACCGAGACAGATACCACGGCGGCAGACCAGGAAGAGCTGCGGCTGGACAGCAGAAGGCTTAGCGCCCTGTTGGAATATACCGTTCGGCACTCCAGAGAGGGGGGGGGGATCATTTTACGATTAGTGTAGGCTGCTTTGAAAGAGAGTTCGGGCGAAGTTGTTTTGTCCGTCTCACCTCGCACCCTTGATGCGTCTTTGGATCTCAGGACCTGAGAATACAGCAGGTACAGTTGACAGAGAAGAACGGTGGTCATCATAACCTGTCATTGGACCCCTTATTTAGGCAATGTTTTGGTCAGTCTTGGTGTTGAGCTACAGGAATAAGCCGTTCACACAGTAGCCTGTAAGACTCAATAGAATGCAATATCCTCCTCTCTTTCTCTTTCTCTCTCTCTTTCTCTCTCTCTCTTTCTCTCTCTCTCTCCCTCTCTCCTTCCTGACTGCCAGCCCTTTTACAGCATTAACGAATCTTAGTGTCAGCCTCATTGCCTTGCTTAGGCTGCATCTGTTGACAATGACCGTCTGAAGAATTGCTTTCCCCCTTTGACTTTTCTGTCTGATGTGGCGACTAGGAAGACCCTTCTAGCCGGTCCGGGGGCACAGACCTCCAGATAGTTAAGTCCCCTAATCCTTCCTGGGGGGATGTAGTTCAACGCGTCTCTCTCCCTCGTATTTTTTTTATTTTGTCCGTAGTCTTCTTTTAACCCAGCCACAGGGTTCAGGCAGGATACAATTATGTTTTTTAAGTCCTCCGCTTTCTTAACCCTCTAATCTCATTCAACATTCATTGGCCCCAAGAGCTGCCCTCGAGACACAGCGTGGTGTGAACAAGAAGCAGCCAGCGTCGGCTGGAGCCCCCTCCCGCTCCATGAATAATAGCTAATTAATCCAGAGGGCCGCGATGGCATCTGCCTCCTCTCCGTGGAACAGACGCTGCGAGGAGGGGGAACCCTTGGACACCGTTTGGGGGGTTGGGGTTGTGGGGGGGGGGGTAGCCCGCTCCAGTCTGCGTTAGCTAGTCGGTCAACTGGAGCCTGACGACTGCCTCGGGACACCAACGACAGCAAAGGCTGCAGTGTGTGTTTGTGTGTGTGCTTGTGTGAATCCACACTGACAGTCTGTCTGTTTTTTTCTCTCTCCCTCTTTGTCCCCACATGCCCTCTGTGTTGTATTCTGCCCTACTGTTTCTCATACATAAAAACCTATACACACATACACGCACCTTCTCACACACACACACACACACACACACACACACACACACACACACAGCCACCAGTTCAGCACACCTGGAGGACCTGGCGTACCTGGATGATCAGAGACACACTCCACTGCGCACCTCGCTGCGCATGCCCAGACAGAGCACAGGGTTGGGCCGCTCTGGGCAGGACCTGAGAGGTAAGCACGCACACACACATCCCTGAGAACCCCTGCAGACGGCGAGGGGCTAGACGCTAAGTGTTTTCCGTTTAGTCAAGCTTCGTTACTGTCAAGTTAACCCCCCCCCCCAAAAAAAATGTGTTGCCAGTGTTAACGTTTACACTTAGTCTGTGTGCTTGGCCGCCCAATATTCAAGTTGAGCACAGCCCCCCTGACAAAGCAATCTCTAAACAGCTCAATCAGCCTCGTGTCACGGCACTCCGTGTCTCACTTGCCCCTCCCCCTTCTGCCACTTAGCCGCTAACGAGCGGCGGCGCCATGGCAGCTCTCGCCCGTCCATGCGCAAGAAATGCAAACGTTCCCCCTTATGTTTTAAAAACACTCGTTCGGTTCCCGCATGGCAGCCGAAACCAAAGGTCTGCTGGACTGCGGTGCAATCCCACCGGCTGCCAGGGACAGCGGGGGGGGGGGGGGGGGGGGGGGGGCGGGGGCAGAGAGGGGGGGAAAACAAAGTGAGCCAAAGATGTATGACAGAGAGCGAGACCCGGTCCCTCTCTGCCGCTCACCATCGCCGCCCGTTGCCATAGGCCACTTGTTTCAACCCCTCTGAGCGACTAAGCACAGCCGAGTGTGTTTACAAGGACGCTCGACTGCATCCTAACATGCTGGCTGCCTCTTTGGATCAGTGTCAGTGGCCCCCAGAGTGCACCATACCTCTCCTTTTTACACGAGGGGGAGAAGGAGGAGGAGGAGGGAAAACAAACTGTTGCTAGACCGGTTCGAGTACGGCTGCCTGTAGATGAAGTAGACATTAAGGACAAATCACTGCCCACATGGTTCTACATGAGTGGCACTAGACGAGGGGGGGGGGGGGGGGGGGAGCGGCGGCCCGTCGGTTGCGCGCTGGTTAGATGTCGACCTCGCGAGTCGGTATCGTTGCCACGGCGGCGTCTCTGACGCTTCCAGAGCAGTGGTTCTGTTCTGTGCGGCGTGAGTCGCATGGCGATAGACCTGGTGCAGCTGCCTGCTTCTTAGATCACCACCCACCTTGTGCATTCACAGCTTTCTCTCCGCTTGTGCCGCGTCTCTCTTTTGCACGCGGAGACACACACACGCGCACGGATACACAAAGGCACTCTCCTCGCATGCTTATGTAAACACACACAAAGAATTTCGTGTTGCGGCCTGGTTCAGTGTAACCTTCACCGCATCCTTCGGGTCTGCCCTACGAGGCAGCCGCTGAAATTCCCCTCCTCCTCCTCACCTTTCCCCCACCCGTCCTCTTCTTTTGCCCGTCTCAATGCTGCGCAGCCGGCGTGAGTCATGCTCACCTGGTGAATAATTAAAACGTCTGACTGAGACACACGCACACACATACGCACGCACACGTATCAGACTGAGAGAGCGAGAGAGAGGGAGGGAGCAGTAGAGAAACCTCTCACAGCCTTTCCTGAGGGGGACTGTTCTAGCAGCAGATCCCCCTCCCTCACACACCCTCCGGTCCTAGAAACAGCTCACCGCTCCCTACACACAATGTGGCTGGCCGTGGTGTTATCCAGGAATACCCTTCAGGTTAAACAAGTTGTAAACTAGCCTCTCTCTAAGAAGGGTGAATGGTTGCTGGGGTATGTGGTAGATGACAATGGCTAACAGAAGAACGGACAGCAGTTGTGTATATTCGGTGGGGTGGGGGGTGGGAATATAGAGCTGTTCTTTACATGGGGTTGGTATTTGCTCGCTTCCTAATTGGATTAACACCACTCAGAAACAGGGACTGGGCATGGGTATTTACACCTGTGGTCGTATCCCATTACTTACTGGTCCATTCTGTTCAAGCTTCATGCCGATTAAGGCTTTCGTCGGGATCAGAGCGAGGATAATGTTGTTTAGTATGGGGAGCGGTGTCCGCGTGTCTATACGTGGATGTTCCTCCTGCTTGTGTATGCCTTGAATTTCAAAATACTACCTAAAATTCTGTTTCTGTTGTATTCTTTGCAATTGATAATATTGTTCCGTTCGACGGTAGTAAGCTGCAGGTCTGATGCATGGTGGGTGCTACACATAGGCCACCAAAATGAGCCCAACCCCCCTACAGTGTAAAGCACTATATCAAATGGAATCAATACAATGAATGCCTCATACTATCTAAGCTATCAAGGTGCCCCTTAGCCAAGGTGCATCTCAGCTGTCCTCATTTCGCTGATGGCATATGTGCCGGGCATATTCTTTTTTTTTTTTTTTTTCATTCAGCTGTTATTATATGCTTAGCTGGGGCATAATGAACGTGCTTACACCAGCACTCAAAGCATTTGGTGAAGGAATACATTAATAGGAATAGCTCCTCATGATATGGCGATCCTCTTCAGCTGCACACTGAAGTCAAATGTAGCAAAATAAAAAAACAAGCTTACCATCTAATACAGTCGTTCTCATGTGGCCTTGTACTAAGAAAACGTGTGCTGTAAATGCAGTGTGGCGAGGACAGACGTATGTAGACCACATGCGGCACACTCACCACCCTATTTCATACGTCCTTCATGTAATGTCTTGCACACATGTTGCCCGCAGCACTGACTCACGTTCATCTTATTACATGACATGTCGCAGTCTCTCTCCTGATCCAGCTCGTATGCTATCACTTGACCAGCCACTATTTCTGTCACAGCACTCAGAGGTAGACAGATAGAGTCAGGAGCCCTTTTGACAGAGCTATGCCTTTTGTGACCGATCCGGTTCGTTGTTGATGTTGCCGCCGCTAGCTCCACTCCATAGCATCGTGCTCTGTGGCCTTGCGCGCTACACAGTGCTGTCAGGTTCCAGTCTGCCCGGCTTGCCTGTGTCCCTCCGTCTCTCTCATTGTGTTTCTTTCTGTCCCCCCCCCCCCCCCCCCTCTCCCTCTCTCTTGCTTGTGTATGCTGCTCGTCCACAGCTTCCGCTAATGCTCATGCCTGGCAATCTCAGTCACGTAAGTTCCCAATATTTTCCACTTGTATTTTTCACAAGTTATTGATCGTTGACTGTCTGGTTTGGGTAACGTTTTTGCCCACATCCAAGTTGTGATGTAAAAGACACTGCTGCATAAACATTAGGCAGATTTATGGATCTTACAAATTACGGTTGTAGATGTTTTTCTAAAAATTTAATGCCGTCACTTACATTAGTAATACTTTTGAAAACAGACCTCCAGATATGAGTCACAGAACTAGCAGCATTGAAGTTTAATCCAGGCTCATCTTACTCAGTTTAAAAGAGGCCCATCCTTTAAACGAAATGTGTCCTATGCTTCCCTCTAGTGAAGAAAATAGTGAATCTCTCCGTTGATATTTTGTGCATTCATATTTTAAATAAAAAAAAAATTATTTTCCTTTTTTCAAATACATGTATCTTTTTATGTGTAGATTTCGACACCATGGTGTATCGTGTATAGTCAGAATTGACCAAGTTTGCTTCTCCCGACACTCCAGTGCGTTTTGCCCCGTACCGGCCTCAAGACATCGCTCTCAAACCTCTGCTGTTCGAGGTGCCCAGCATCACCATGGACTCGGTCTTCACCGGCCGCGAGTGGCTCTTCCAGGAGATCGATGCCCAGCTCAACAACCCCGCCTCGGGCACCAACTCTGGCGTGGTGGTGGTGGGCAACATCGGCTTTGGCAAAACCGCCATCATCTCTCGCCTGGTGGCACTCAGCTGTCACGGCACCCGCATGAGACAGATTGCCTCGGACAGCCCAC
This sequence comes from Galaxias olidus, assembly GCA_026901105.3. Taxonomy (NCBI): domain Eukaryota; kingdom Metazoa; phylum Chordata; class Actinopteri; order Galaxiiformes; family Galaxiidae; genus Galaxias; species Galaxias olidus. The sequence continues at coordinate 157,550 of JAPMUY010002713.1, read as the reverse complement.
AGGCCTCACCCAAACGTAGGCATCCCAGCATTCACGTTTATTTATGCCCCGTACATATAGCGTAGACCAGGTTGCAATGCTGTTACAGTACACCTATGGAAAGAGTAACTTGATCAGTATTTATTAGATTAGTGTATCACAGAAGATGTCTTGCACTGCAGCACTGGCCTTCACGTATCCTGCTGGCCAACATTATTCCTTATAACACTCTATAATGATAGGGTGACATACCAGCAAATTTTTTTCGCAGGTCTGTGAAATTAGTTTTGGTAGGTTTGTATCAAACTAAAAATCTATACATGCACATGTTTAAGATTAAACAGTTTGTTTTTGAAGGTTAACTGGCTAATGACAAATTAGCAAGTGCCTTAATAATTGAATAATTATGAGGACAGGGCAACAGCTTCTGATCAGTGTGGCGTGTTATCCAGATGGAGAGGGACTCCCCTTGACCCAGCCCCAGCCATCCCATGGCACTCTGGGAGGAGGCAGCTGCCCTGGGACTCCCGAGATGAGACGGCGCCAGGAGGAGGCCATGAGGAGGGTGGCCTCTCAGGTAACAAGATACCACTTCAGAAACACACACAGACAGACCCCCCCCCCCCCCCCACTCCCCATGTGGTGTCAGGGCAACTGTTGTGAATAATCAGCACCTTTTCGTTTCGTACGTTTTTTTTTTGAGGAATTCTCAGATAGTCATGACCCCACTTGCACTCAGGGAATGGTGGCTCAGATATTTATTTATTTATTTCTATTTTTTAATGTCACACTTCAATATCAGTCAAACATGATGGATATCCAGTTGTGAACTTTTCCCCCACTGGAGTGAACTTTGTTTGGAGTAATGACTCTTTGTGTTGATGGTTTACTTAATGTTTGTGTTTGTGTGTGTGTGTGTGTGTGTGTGGGTGGGTATGACTTGTTAGTGTTTAACTCAAGCGAATCTGTGTGAAGTCTAGACCTGTGTGATGTGTGAACGCTCTCCACCGCGGCCCCTCGCTCCCCCTCCCAAGCTGCATTGCCATCTGCATCCCCGACACCAGCTTGCTGCATTATGCAGATGGGTTTAAAAAAGAAAAAACAACTTTGCCAGGGAGCCTTATTAAATATTTATACCTCCAGAGTCATTTCCCAGCCAAGCTATTAGATCTTGTTAACTCTGTGCATTAATAAATGAGCTCGCTACCTTTTCCTCCCTCTACTTTTGTTTTAAAGCCTCTTTTATTCCAGTGTGACCAAACATATCTATTCTAGCGTGATTTGTTTTGCCGCCCCCGGCCCCAATTCCCTCTGCCCTCTGAAACGGTGGCGACGGGTTTACGTCAAACGCGACGTCTGATCTCCCAGGGCTGGTCGCACCTGGTGACATTTTCTAAAAGCCTCGTCTTCTCCCGTTCTTTCATGCCAACCTCTATTTGTTTTTGTTGGGGCACTTCCAACCGCAGAGGTGTGATAAGAATAAACAATTGTTTTTTTTGTAGTCCCTATTTGTATTGCTGGTGATGTTTTTAGCCTTTTTGACTTCCCGTGGTTCTCCATCGACTTCCACGTGATAGAGGCTCATTCACAGTCTGCTGTGAACACCATAGAGCGGCTATGCATTATTAATGTCTTTTACCGTACAGTGAAACGGCCAGGTATTATGTTACATTACACGGCCAATCATCCACCGTGAAGAGGTTGTCTCAATCCCAAATGGGTTGTAGCAGATGAGGATTACGGAGTCGGTTTCTTATTCATAGACAGAAACACGAAACGGCAGTATTGTGTCATTTCCCTCCCTCATTGAAATTTCGGTCATTTTCCTCTAATGAGGTTTTGGGGGGGGGGGGGGGGGGGGAATGGATTTCTTCACACAGTGTGTCCCGGATTAGCGTTCATAGTCCTAGTGGGTCAAGTCAGTGAATAATGGGGCTACTAGCTGTATCGGCCCCCGTCGGCTTTTCATTTTAGCTGTGGCGGCACAGTTGACAGCTTATAGATTCTATGTTTTCCAAATCTCACGTTCCCTCTCTTCACTGCAGGTGGTGGCGTACCACTACTGCCAGGCCGATAACGCCTACACGTGCCTGGTGCCCGAGTTTGTTCACAACATGGCGGCGCTGTTGTGCCGCTCGCCGCAGCTCATCGCTTACCGGGAGCAGCTGCTGAGGGAGCCGCATCTACAGAGCATGCTCAGCCTGCGCTCCTGCGTTCAGGACCCGCTGGCCTCCTTTAGGCGAGGGGTCCTAGAGCCCCTGGATGCACTTTATAAAGGTGAGAGACGTTAACGTTAAGGATTTCACGTGCCATGGTTGATCTACCAATTATTTTTATTGTTACGTTTTGCCAATGTCTGTAAGTCACATTTAATTGAAATTGTTTATGGTGATACCTGTCCTTGTGTCTCCTTTCAGAGAGGAAGATCACATCAGAGGAGGACCTCCTCATCCTCATAGATGGACTGAACGAGGCAGAGTTCCACAAGCCAGACTATGGAGACACCATCGTCTCGTTCCTCAGCAAAACTGTCAACAGGTTTCCTCCCTGGCTCAAACTGGTGGTCACTGTTCGGACCACACTACAGGTAGGCCGTTTTTCAAACGCCTGCCATGGTTTGGATCGTTTATATTATTGAATTAACTTCAATGTACGGCAGCAGTCAAACGTTTGGAAACACCTTCTCATGCAAAGTGTGTCCAAACGTTTGGCTGGTACTGTACACTAGTTGCTATTGTCATATTTACTGTCATAAACAGTGCCCTGTTAGTGATTTAAATTCATCGATTTTCCCCTTGTTGTTTTCCCTGTTTCCTTCCATCCGCTCTCCTGTGCTCTCCAGGAGATCACCAAGCTGCTGCCCTTCCACCGTATCTCCCTGGACGGGCTAGAGGAGAACGACGCCATCGACCAGGACCTGCAGGGCTACATCCTGCACCGCATCCACTGCAGCGCCGAGATCCAGAACAACATCTCCCTCAACGGCAAGATGGACAATACCACCTTCGGGAAGCTCAGCAGCCACCTCAAGGCCCTCAGCCAGGGCTCCTACCTGTACCTGAAGCTCACCTTTGACCTCATCGAGAAAGGCTACCTGGTTCTGAAGAGCTCCAGCTACAAGGTAAGGACAGATGACGACAAGGCTGTGCGTGAGATTTGGTTCATTTCGTTGAACGCACGTGCTGTCTATCCGTCTAATTTGTACGCGGCGGTTGAAGAATCCATATGAGAAATATTCCTTGATGAATCTTCATAATCACATTTTCTCATAAAGGTGAGATAATCAGGATTATTTGGGGGATGAGCACGGAAAGATTTGTTCTTGAAAGCCGCATTAAGCCCAAATTGGAGAGAGATTGAATAGATTAGCCTAGGAGATGAATGCTCCATCTGTACCAAATATACACAAACTTATCAGGGGAACTTTGCAGCGAGGACCCAAAACGTACTTTGTTTCTTTTCAGCCACAGGTTTAAGTTCCCTCACTTTGTCTCTTTCTCTAGGCGTTTGTTTGCGCAATACAAAAACACACTCAATTGAAATCATTTTTTGGTGGCATGCCACTAGTTTGTGCATTTATGTTGAAGAGTCCTCGTGTAGAGTGCAGGGTCGTGTGATTGGCTAATTTCAGTGCTAAAGGTGTCAATCGGGCGTCAACGCTATGCTTTGTTTCTACAATATATTGATATATTATTTTTTTGAAATGTATTGTTTTTGCAGTCAGCCTTGTGGGCCTTCCAACGTATTTACCATCCACGACAAACTCCTCAATAGTAGTCGGAACTTGAACTTGATAACGCGCTGACGGTCCACGTTCCCTCCGCTCAGGTGGTGCCTGTCAACCTAGCCGAGGTCTACCTGCTCCAGTGCAACATGCGCTTCCCCACCCAGTCGTCCTTCGAGCGGGCGTTGCCCCTGCTCAACGTGGCCGTGGCCTCCCTCCACCCGCTGACGGACGAGCAGATCTACCAGGCCGCCAACGCCGGGGCCCTGGAGGGCACCTTGGACTGGGAGGACTTCCAGCAGCGCGTGGACAACCTGTCCGTGTTCCTGGTCAAGAGACGGGACGGCACCCGGATGTTTGTTCACCCCTCCTTCAGGGAGTGGCTGATCTGGAGGGAGGAAGGAGAGAAGACCAAGTTCCTATGCGACCCCAGGTCAGTGGGGCTGGCCTCGCTGGGAAGAAACTGGATGAAGGAGTAGACTGGGCCAAGGGGGTTGCAAAAATGTTTTATCCATAATAATAAATCATGTAAAAACATTTCACGCATGATACTTTTAAAACTGAAACAAATGATGATAGTAAAACTGTATTGATCCATGTGAACTGCCATCGTGACATGGTTAAAGTTAGTGGTTTTGGTATAGACCATAACCTCCTTCTTCTTCTTCTTCATCGTGACATAGTTCAAGTTAGTGGTTTTGGTATAGACCATAACCTCCTTCTTCTTCTATGGTAGGAGTGGCCACACCCTCCTGGCCTTTTGGTTCTCCCGCCAGGAAACCAAACTGAACCGGCAGCAGACCATCGAACTGGGACACCACATCCTCAAAGCACACATCTTCAAGGTAAACCCCACCGTCTGTCCGTCTCACAGCTCACACCATCGCGGCGCCAAGGAGAAATACATAAGTAATGCCTTTTCCCGTCGTGTTATTTTCAGGGCCTAAGCAAGAAAGTTGGTGTTTCATCATCCATCTTACAAGGGCTGTGGGTTTCCTACAGCACAGAGGGGCTTTCAACTGCACTTTCTTCCCTGCGAAACCTCTATACTCCCAACATCAAGGTAGGTCCTGCTTTAGAGTTATTATTATTTCATCTGAAAGGCTTTTCTTTCCTAAAATAAGTATTAGTAAAGCATTAGAAAACACTTGTTTGTTCAGCACCACATTAACAACGCTGTTGCAAGTAGTTCAATCTTTATATTTACTGTATGTGTATGTTTAGACTTCATATGGCTGACACTTGTCTTTGACACGCGTGCAGGTGAGCAGGCTGCTCATGCTGGGCGGAGCCAACGTGAACTACCGCACGGAGGTGCTGAACAACGCCCCGGTGCTGTGCGTGCACGCCCACCTGGGCTACATGGACATGGTGGCCCTGCTGCTGGAGTACGGCGCGTCCGTGGACTCCCCCTCCGAGAGCGGCCTCACCCCGCTGGGCTACGCCGCCTCGGGGGGACACATGGCCATCGTCACGGCCCTGTGCCGCAGGAGAGCCAAGGTACGTGTGAATGTGTGTGCTCAATGACAATCCTATGGAGAGGAAAAGAAGGGTTTTGTTTACTTTTATTCTGTGTTTTAACTAACTAGTATTGGTACGTGTGTGCTAAATGACATTTGTAATATGATGAGTAAAAAAGGGTTTTGTTTGTGTCTTTTGCTATTTGTCTTTAGCGTTTAGCTAAATAGTATTGGTACACGAGTGTGTGAATGTTTGTACTAAATTAGATTTATGAAATAATGGAACATTTTATGTGCATCTTATCGGCGTCTATTCTTTTCCTTAACGCATTTAAGACTATACTCTGGGCTTAAGTTTACGTGACGTTTATGGAAGATAAACCGTAACAGAGTGTGTCTTCATGAATCCAGGTGGACAACCTGGACAGGAACGGCCAGTGTGCCATGGTTCACGCCGCTCTGAGGGGCCACATGGACATAGTCAAGTACCTTATCCAATGTGACTGGGGCCTGGGAGGGCAGCAACAACAACAACAGTCGCCACCGTCCCAACAACAGGCCAACTTCACCAAGAGCCACGCGGTCCAGCAAGCCCTTGTTGCTGCGGCCAGTATGGGCTACACTGAGGTAAACGTGCCTTCTTATTGTGTTTTTTAACAATCGACTTGCAATAGCTTTACTTCCTTAGGAGACATACAGCGTTGTCAGCGTTTAGCTGTGAGTTTGGTCCAGTGATGTGTGTGTTTACCCCCCTCACAGATTGTTTCCTACCTCCTTGACCTCCCGGAGAAAGATGAGGACGAGGTGGAGCGAGCGCAGATCAATAACTTTGACACCCTCTGGGGAGAGACAGGTATGGCATGATTGAACGGGCTGTGTTTACGGTCCCGCCTTCTCAGCAGCTGCTGATCGCTGATGAATGCTATTGGTCTAATGCTTTAGATTGATGGTGCCCTCGTATTTATTCCGTTTCATTACATCGGTGGTTGAAATTCGATAAGGAAAGAGTTATGCATAGGGTAGCTCTGAGAAAAAAAAAACATTATCAGAGCGAAACTATAAAAATAAAATATTAAAAATAAATCAAATCAAAATAGTAGTGTAGTGTAAGAGAATTTGCAGCTTTGAAGGTATTGTAATAAAACAAATGCTTTGTTACATTGTGATATGGTAGTCAAGCAGAATGTGATTGCTTTTGGGGATTTCAGACGTTTTGAGCGTAGCCCCAGCCCTCTGAGGCAAAGCGCTGCAGTGCAGTTAGCAGAGAGAGAGGGAGAGAGAGCGAAAGAGCTGTGCGTCTGTCTGCCTCTGCTGCTGATGAGTCAGGGGCTGATAGCATTGCAGTGCTGGTGGCATTGGTTTCCAGACAGGGCAGGTCTCACACTCCTAGGCCCACAGCAGCGTCTGCTGAAATGACTACAGGATTGCAATCTGGCAAGGGTGTACAATGGGAGAATTTATCGTTTCGGCTGGCTGCTAGAACAGAAGCCACTCAGCCGGTCAGTTCACGCAAAGCACAGGGAATGGAAAAGTGTAGCAGTGCATTATTTTAGTTGAATGAGCAAAAGATTCAAACTAAATCTTTTTTTAAATCTGTTGAAATGATTGCCTGCTTTTTAAGTGATTGGCTTTAGTTTCCCAGGGATCAATACCGATAAATCAGTTCAGTAATGTAACGAGGATATTACTGGTCATCGTGTTATGCATACTAACTCACTGCGGCGTGCTGCAACTCACCCTGGTCTCTCTACATGCGTGTCCCTCCCTGTCTCAGCACTGACGGCCGCGTCGGGTCGGGGAAAGTTGGAGGTGTGTCGCCTGCTGCTGGAACAAGGAGCCGCCGTGGCTCAGCCCAACAGACGAGGCATTGTGCCCCTGTTCAGCGCCGTCCGACAGGGACACTGGCAGGTAGTGACCCTCACCGTGCATTCCTCAGACGCGTGCCCTTCATATGAGCCACAAATGAAGTCTTACCAGTTGGTTCACTAAGCCGTGTGTTTAGACCACCAACGTCTGACTAATGTCGCGACCAAACGGGGACTCGACTGTCGTTCTTGAAGGTGACACTGGTGTTTGTCGTTCGTAGATAGTGGACCTGCTCTTAACCCATGGAGCGGATGTGAACCTGGCGGATAAGCAGGGTCGGACCCCCCTGATGATGGCTGCTTCCGAGGGACACCTCGCGACAGTGGAGTTCTTACTTGCACAAGGTGACGGAGAAAAACAAAGTTACTGACATCGCCGCCACTGAAATGTACTGAAATGGCTGCCACTAATTAATTGTTTTGTTTTGATTGTGGCACTTAATAACGAGGACATCTTCTAAAAGGTTTATTTTCAATTAAACGAATTAGCCAGCAGCGATTCAGTAAACAAGACATTAAGAAAAGGTCTTATGAATATAAAATTATATTTTTTTTACTCCCAACAAGATGACCTTTGCAGGACTCTCTTGTTCCACACTCCTGACCTGTTTTTATTACGAAAACACCGTTTTCTTTTCTCTCCAGAATTTGTCTTTAACATGACCTTCCTGGCCCCTGCCTCCCTCTCCCCCAGGTGCCTCTCTGCCTCTAATGGACAAGGAGGAGCTGACGGCTCTGAGCTGGGCCTGTCTGAAGGGCCACCTGCCCGTCGTGCGCTGCCTGGTGGAGAGAGGAGCCGCCACAGACCACGCCGACAAGAACGGACGCACCCCCCTGGACCTAGCGGCCTTCTACGGGGATTCTGAAGTGGTGGGTGACCCGCCGTTTCAAGCTCTTTTCACTTACTCTACGTTTTACTGTCGGCAAAGTGCTATACTGTAGTGGTTCTTCTCTGTCTATATAGTGGTATTTTCTTCTCCTTTCTTCTTTTTGTATATATTTTTGTAACTTCCTGATTCTTTTCTGCCCCTCCCGGTGTTTCCTGAATGCTGTTTTTATTATTATTATTTTGCTCCAGGTCCAGTTCCTTGTGGATCAGGGGGCAATGATAGAACACGTGGACTACAGTGGGATGCGTCCCCTGGACCGGGCAGTGGGCTGCAGGAACACATCCGTGGTGGTTGCCCTTCTAAAGAAGGGAGCCAAGATAGGTAAGGACGAAGTGGCTCGATAGACTCAAAGTCCTATGACTCTGCTGAAATTACAGCCTTAAGACCCACATTTTATTCACAGAACTTTTTAACAACAGAGAAATATGTATGGACCCCAAGCCAGTTGACCTCAGAAATAAATACAAATTCACTTGTGGCCTATACTCTGTCACATTGCTGTAATTCAAAAACGAAGTGGCATGAAATGCAGGAAGAAATATAAAACTCCCTTTTCAGAACTAACTCAAAATGACAAAGCAGCTATGCCATCCTGGCTAGTTGCTGTGTGTCGCTGCAGGCTTTGAATGCAGTGCAGGCGTGTACCTCCAAACAGTGAGCTAACTTCCCCCTGCTATGCCCACCCCCTGCTGCTGCTGCTGCTGCTGCTGCTGCTGTTGGACTGGGCTGCCTCTCTCTTATGGCCATTCACGCCCAGACATGTCTCTTTTTGTACCGTACTGCTGTTCTCTCTCTCTCTCTCTCTCTCTCTCTCTCTCTCTCTCTCTCTCTCTCTCTCTCTTTCTCTCTCTCTCTCTCTCTCTCTCACTGTATCTCCTTTTCTTTCCATCTCTTAGCGTCTCACACGCTGTCTTTTCTCACTGTTTCTATGTCCTCTCTCTCTCTCCTTCTCTCCCTCCCTCGCTCTTTCTACGGTTGCTCTCTGAGACAGGTGGTTGTTAGCGCTGGTGCGGTTTCTTTTTCCGTGCCTCTTTTCTTTCGCTGAGGCACTTATCCCCGCTTCTCACTGCAGCTTCTTTGTGTTCCTTTTTCTCACTCCTCCTCCTCTTCCTCCTCCGCCACCGTCACCTCACTCTCTCGTACCCTCTCGCTCTCTCTCTCTTTCTTTCTTTCTTTGCCTTGCCTTCTCTTTCCCACACACTCCTACACACCTATTTTCTCTGTTTTCTCTTGCGATTCTGGCCCCTGCTCTCCCTCTCCTCACACTCCCTCCCTTCCTTCCTCCCTCGCTCATGCTCCACCCTGACCCCTACTCCCTTACCCTCCCTCCACCCCTCTCCCCTCTTCCCTGCCCCCCCCTGTCTCTCTCCGGCACCAGGATGTCAGACGCTGCCCAGTCGGCCCCGAGGTAAAGCCGAGGCTGTCGACTGCTCACCCCACCAGGCATTTTGACAGCTCTATCTCCTCTCTCTGTGTTGTCTGTGTCGTTCTAAGTGTCGGCAGGCGAGCTTAGCTACCAAAAACTCCGCAAACTGACCCCCCAAAAAAATAACTTGCAAGTATTAGCACTGACAGACACGCAAATTAGGATTTTATGGTTTATTTCAAGTATTTTTATTGAGAGCATGCCCAGCCTCTACCTTGTCACATTGTATCAAGATGTTTCTCTCCATCCCACAGATGCATGACGTAACTACACTCCCCCGGTTGAAGTGATTTCTTGGAATTGCATGCAACTGTAATGCTTTTGGACTACTTTTGCCACGGGTTTCTAGTGTGCCTTGTTAATGTTCTGGAACTTTCCTCAGTGTCAGCTAGGCCCAGTCAGCAATCCTGTTTCCCACCACTCTACCCCAGAGAAAACCTAACGTCGCCTGCAGGGTTCTGCTGTGCCCCTTCTGCTTGCTCTCCTGCTCTGTCTCCCTCTGCAAGAAACTCTCCCCAATTCATCTTTACTGCTTGTGTGAACGTGTCGTGTTGAAGATTGCTGGTGCAGAGATATAACAGCGTCAGTGCTTTGAAGCAGTAGTATTTCGGTTTTTCTGGTGATTTCAGGTGGTTGCGTTAATGTAAGATGAAAGATATAGACACCACATAGACGTACATTAGATTAAAACAGACTACAAACTGTTTTTTGTTTAAAATAAAAATTTAAAATACACACATTTAATGCCACTGTGCATACTCTTTAATCGTCAGAGGACTCGAGTATCAGAACAGTGCACTTCTCTCTGCCTGTCTATCTGTTTCATTCCCCCATTTTGGTTGTTGTTGTTGTTGTTGTTGTTGTTGTTGTTGTTGTTCCTGTCTCTGTTGTTGTTGTGACTCCCAGTCGCTCCTGTCCGCCATCCTATTGTCCAAATGTCATCATTCCTCAATTTGTTTGTTTCCCTCCATCTTGTGTTCTCTAGGTCCAGCCACGTGGGCAATGGCCACCTCCAAGCCCGACATCATGATCATCCTTCTCAGCAAGCTGATAGAGGAGGGGGACACGTACTACAAGGTGGCCATTTTGGTTATTTATCCATGTCCGAAAAAGGATTTAACAAATTATTGAACGGAAAGAATAACCATACATAGAGGAATGTGCAAGATAAAAAGGGGGTTTGGCTCCCTCTAGTGTCCAAAGTGTTGTGAGAAAAAAGGATCTTCATTCCAATAACTTTTCCCTTATTTGCTTATCGCACAATAGTAAATAACATGTCCATAAAAATAATAATAAACACTTTTTGATTTGCTATGTTTGTCCAACAGAAAGGAAAGGTGAAGGAGGCAGCACAGCGTTATCAATACGCCCTCAAAAAGTTCCCCCGTGAGGGCTTCAGTGAGGACCTCAAGACTTTCAGGGAACTTAAAGTATCCATTTTCCTCAACCTGTCCCGATGTCGGAGGAAAATGAATGTAAGTTGTCAGCATTACTATGAGTTTATATGCATTCCAAGTGGGTGGGACGTGGGGAGTATTAATTCAATGTTTTGTTTTGTTTTTTACCTCTTGTTATTGTCTCCTCTTGTGCTCTCCCAGGACTTTGGGATGGCTGAGGAATTTGCTACCAAGGCACTTGAACTGAAACCAAAATCTTTTGAAGCATACTATGCCAGGGCTCGCGCCAAGCGTAGCAGCAGGTACAACAGCATGTGTCCATATGCCTGCCTACACCTCTCAAATACACTTTTGCGTTCTACAAGTTTTCATTAGTACTTAATTATCACCTAATACCCTCACACTAATGAATTCCTTTAAACACAGGCAATTCCCTGAAGCCTTAGAGGACTTGAACGAAGCCATAAAACACTGCCCCAACAACCGCGAGATTCAGCGGCTCCTCCAGAGGGTAGAAGACGAGTGCCACCAGCTCAACCAGGTAGAGCCAGAGGAGCTGGAGCCTCCTCCTTTCCCTCCTCCCACCCCTCCCCCGGAGGCGGAGGAGGACCTGTCTCTGTCCATGCCCCTGCCCCCTCCCCCGGAGCCGCGGCTGGAGGACATGGAGCCCGTCCAGGACCTGTTTGAAGACGACGAGTACCTGGAGCAGGAGCTGGAGGCCATGTCCATGGGTCTGCCCCCGGACTCGCTGTCCAACCCCTCCAGCCTGCCCGTCATACACAGTCCCCCGCTCTCCCCCAACCACCACGAGCAGGTCTACATGTCGGGCCACGCCTACGAGTACCACCCCAGCTCCTCCTCCATGTCCTCCCCCACCCGCCCCACCTACCAGCCTCCCTCGCCGTCCCTCTCCCCCACCCACCAGAACTCTCACTACCGCCACAGCCCGCCTCACACCTCCCCGGTGCACCAGCAGTCCTACCGCTACAGCCCCCCACCGATGGGCGGAGGTGGCGGCGGCGGCGATCACAGCCCACCTCCCTCTCCTCTGCGCCGGGGAGCCAGCCAGTACAGAGCCAGCCCACCGGTGGAGAGCGTGTGCCTGTACCGCTCACAGTCTGGGTCTCCCATACGCTACCAGACGGAGCACCACCCCAGCCGCCCCAAGTCCCCCCTGTCGAAGATGAGCAGCCAGCGTTCCTTTCAGCTGAGCTCGCAGCCCTCGCTGTCGTCCTCGCAGCACCACCAGGCCCAGGGCCTGCGTCTGCAGCCCTCCATGGCCCAGATCGTCCGCACCAATCAGCCCAACAGCGGCTACGGCGGCCACCCCATCAGCAGTCGCTACCAGGGAGGCTCCATGGACGTGGAGAGCCGGCTGGTGTACCAGCCCTCCCTGGACGGCCGGCCTATGGTGCAGGTGCAATCCAGCCTCAGCGCCGGGGCCCTCTGTCAGCACGGGGGACGAGGAGGGGTCATGGAGGCCGGCCTTTTAAAAGAGGAGCTGCCCCAGCGCCCCTCCTCCGCCTACCGCGCTAGCAGTGGTGGCCCGGGGGGCATCCGCTATAGCCAGACGCCCCAGATCAGCCGCAGCCAGTCGGCCGCCTACTACCCGGTCTCCGAGCACGTGCTGGAGCTCGCCAACGCCATGCCGCCGTGCCAGCTGGGCTCGCCAGATATCTCGCACATGGTGAGACGCCCCGTGAGCGCCACCACGACCGAGATCAAGCACGCGCCCACCCCCAGGCCCCTCATCCACTCGCAGAGTGTCGGCCTGCGCTTCTCTCCCTCCAGCAACAACATATCGACGGGCTCCACCTGTAACCTAGCCCCAGGCTTCAGGCCTTCCTCCTCCATTCAGCAGATGGAGATCCCGCTGCAGGTGGCGTACGAACGATCTTGCGACGACATCTCGCCCATCTCTCCGTCCCAAGGAGGCGGAGGGGGGCTGTACCAGGGCGAGCCCTCGCGCTCACGCAACACACCGTTCATGGGCATCATAGACAAGACGGCGCGGACTCAGCAGTACCTGCACCAGCCCTCGCGGCCCTGGGCCATGACCTCCATGGACTCTGGCCTCAGTCCCACCTCCCCGGGCCAGCTGGTCCAGCAGGGCTCCACCTACAGCCCCCCAACCTCGCTGGGCAACATCGCCTACTACAACAAGACCAACAACGCCCAAAACGGACACCTACTGGAAGACGAGTATTACTCCCACTCCCAGCCCTCCTCCCTGGGCAAGCTGACCAACGGCTCCCGAGGAGGGGACATTTTGGAGAGGGTGAGCCAGGTGCCCACATACCCCGACGTGAAGGTGGCCAGGACTCTGCCTGTAGCGCAGGCCTACCAGGACAACATGTACCGCCAGCTGTCCCGCGACTCCAGGCAGGGCCCTACCTCCCCCATCAAACCAAAGAGACCGTTTGTGGAGTCCAATGTGTGATGGCCTACGGTTGAACCGGTTGGGTGTGTGAGTGGGTGGATGGGAGAGGAGATGGTTAGTTAGAGCTGCTGACCCTAATGTGTGTGTGTGTGTGTGTGTGTGTGTGTGTGTGTGTGTGTGTGTGTGTGTGTGTGTGTGTGTGTGTGTGTGTGACATTAGTGGACGCTTCGTAAGGAACTCTTAATAACACAGAGTACAGCTACACTCACGCAGGCGATTGGTACACTGACAGCGGAGACAATTATCGGATACTAAATAAATACTAACAGATGTGAAAAGTGATTCCGAAATCATTACTGCTATAATCGCTCAGAAAGCTAAAGTGACGTGTCCTTATCACATGAAACTGAATCAAAGAGCAGTGCACTTCCATAGGGTTGTGTGGCACAACGTCCCCACATGTGAACAACACTGTGGGGATTTGAGATAGAAAGTGGGGGGCATTCAACTCAGTGTACTTGTGGACTATGTATCCATCTTCTATCCTTACAAAGTGTGCTCTTAACCAAGGTTGCTAGAAGGCTGTGTGTAAAACAATATTATATGTTCAATACTGTAAATTGCTCATAAATTACGAACAATTTAACAACTCAGTACTTAGAGAAAAATGACAATATTTATAATTAAGTTATATATTGTACATAGATAAACGAACATAACATAGTTTGAGTTTGAATTGTATTCTGTTTAACCTTGTTTAAAGCCTTCGATGTTCTGAGACTATTTACAGGAAATGGGTTTAGAAAGTTAAGCCAGTGTTGGAAATTAGGGACACTTACAAAATTTGAACTGCAGATTACCTCTAATGTGTCATGATCGTAACATAACTTTGCTTTTGTCGTCTGGCATCACGCTTTTGCAATCAAATATATTCACATATGTTCATTTCTGAATTATTATTATATTGAACAGGCCTTATGTTATGACTTATTGTAACGATAAAATAACTGCAAATGCCACAATCTTTTAACCTTTCTCCCCCTCTAACATCAAACTTGCAACTCTGACTTACTTGCTTAATGTGTGCTTGTAAAATATGTCATAACTTGTAGCAGTGTACAAGCTAATAGAAAAGGTTGCAGTATACACAGTGGATTCACAGTGGAATAAATAATAATATACTGGTCAATTGTGCAATACATGTACTGTATTTCATATATTTGTTTTTGATCTACGTTCAAACATTTGATGATTTTGTCTGTCTGTTTAGAGTACCTTTAATTTATGGTTTAAAACATGCACCACAGTTTGGAAATGTCCCATTCCTGAACTTGGTATGAAGGGAGAGGATATAATGTTTATCGTGAGATATTAAAGATAAAGGGAAATGTTCTTCAACAACTGATAGTTTCTAAATGCAGGCACATACCACTGTTTTAAAAACACGTTTTCTTTTTTCTGTGGATCACTCTAGCCTCCTTTGTTCAGAGTTTTTATTATTCAATAATTTCTGCACTAAATGCCTGTGAAGTTCTTAACTAAGGGTGCACTTTATGTATTTTCATTACTTTGTTATGATTGTTGTTGAAGTTAGAGAAGATGAATGTGTGGTAGGTCAGCTGTGGAACTCTGACCAATAATACTGGACAATAAGAGGCACTCTGATTTAAAAAGCAAAGAGCAATGACACTACAAGAGAAACTTTTTTTTTATAATTATTTAACTACTGAGGATGTATAGACTAAATATCAAGCACAAGGTGTATCAACTGTACATGCCAGCTAAAATGTCCCACTCATTCTAATACGAGATATTTTGTTCGGCAGCTGTGTTTAAAAAAGAACCTTGTCTAAATTTAAATTCGTACTTTTGCTCTCTTTTTAATGCTGTTAGCCAAATTAATCCAACCCTTCAAAATAGTTGGGCACATCGTTAGCACACATTGATTGGGGGAGGGCGTGCAGTACTTGTGATTATTCTTCAATTTAAGAGAATTGAATTAGCAATTTCATTTCAGTGAATAAGCAGCACAGCCACTTATAATTTTTTATTCTTAAATGTAGGCAGAAGTCAAAGTACCCTACATGTTTAAGCTGCTGATGCTGTTAAGCGCAGCTCGAGCATTCAACATTGAAAATAACTGAATACATTTTAGAGTAATCTTTATCTAAACTTTAACCACAATAGTAAAACTTAAGAGGTGCCTAACAGTTACCCACATAGAAAAACGTATGAATTGTAATATACTTATTTTCAAAAGGACATTCGAAAGTGAGGACTTTTTTGCTGTTTCATTTAAAAGATTTGTGTAATTAGTTTGCTGTATATAGATGCATGTACTATTATTTACATAAGCTCAAACCGAAATACATTTAAGCAGTGTCCAGATTCTGTTGTGTGATTCAGTTGGAATTTGTGATGAAGATCAGGAGACTTTTGTCCCTTGACATCCATGTCATTCTTTCAACCTCACACAAGAAACACAAAACTCTAAAAGATTTTTTTTTTATTTTATTTAAATGTATTACTGGCTAAGCAGAGTTCTCTTGTCTGTAAATGTGAGCTTTCAGATCGCTGTGATAAAAGTTTAACTAAAATTAATAAAAAGAATGTGTTTTTAACTCATGATAACTGATTGTAATCTGTACAGTAAACATATGTACTGAAGAAAATATTTATAAATGGTTACCAACTACAAACGTATACTACATTGCAGTTATTTACTTCTATAAGAATAACCACACATTTAGTAGCGCACATATGGTATATATATTTCCATTTCAGCATAAGCTGTAAGTGTTCTGAATATAAAAAAAAATCTACTATACTAAGCACTGCACTTGACCTTGTCAAGAAAAGCATTTGATTTGGCCTGCACCATTCCCCATCTCCCTCCCCCCATGACATAGACAAGGAATATATTGCTATTATCATTCAGAAACATTTTAAGAGCATTTTTTGGTTTCATTTAAGTAGCCGAGTATAGAATACATTCATATAAATAAAAACAGAAATTACAATATTAACACTCATTACCAACACTGGAAAATAAATAAAAATGGGATGACAATGATGGTGAAGCAAGTTGGGCAATACAGCCTACATGGAAAATCTATTTTCCTTCAAACGACAATTGAGCACAATCGGGTGTATCAGCTTTCCAACATTCAAGTGTCCTTCTACAGAAATCCTTACAATATGTGGAAATAATGTATAATTTGTCCCAAGATAAGATTTTCATCTAATCCTTCTTCTTTTTGTCTGTAAGTAGGTGTACCAAACCAGGTACAAACACAATGACTACTTGGGGTACTATGATAAATTTGACAAAAAACAGACAGTAGAAGAGAAGTTGTGGTTGTATTGGTAGTGGCAGACGGTTAACATGGTATAAAGCCATGGATGAGAGGGCAAGGCACAGCGCACGCGGGGCCCAGGGGAGAGCAAAGCCGTCGGGTTTCCAGTGCTGGGCCAGCCCCAGCCCCAAAATGGCACCACAGTCTCGTGTCAGAGAGGAGAAGGGGGTGGTATCCAACCTGACCCATTGTGAGTGGGTGCACCACTTCTTAGCCAATGCAATAGACCTGGGAAATTAGTTAATTAATTGCTGTTAAATTAACCATTCTAGAATGATATGAACTAAACAGTACCTGAGTAAACCTGATTGGTTTCAATTCAAATCAGTTTAGAAATGGGGCAGACATACCAGGACAAGTTGATCCCCAACCATTCCAGTCCACTATACAGGAGAAGTGCACCCAGGAGTAGGGCTATGCTGGTGCACACAAAGAACAGCAGGGGGCGACCTTCTGGGACTCTGCGACTGAGAACCATTCCTAAAAATAACCCTGTCAAGACAAGTCACTAGACTACATCAATTCAGTGATGTTTGTTACGAAACTGCAATCTTTTCATAAAGACGATACTTCGACAGCTATTATTGTCATTTACATTTATATTTAAAAAAGACATATTATTCAATATGCAAGTGTCACTTCAAACAGGTTCTGACCTGTTATGGAACCAGCAATGACCTGGTGAGGAAAATGAGCAAGAATAAAGACCCGGGAGATACCGACCGCCACCAACATTAGCAGGTATATTAAGTATGGGACTCCTGACAGCAGCACACTAAACAAAGAATTACAGAGGGGACCAATACTTTATCATGAAATGCATAACAATACTTACACATAACAAGTTTAAAACTGAAAATGCACCAACCTCTTTGTGCTGGAGTGCAGAAATGAACCAATGGATGACACCATCACCCACCAAACCGCTGCAGTCACCATGGCATGACCTGAAGGACTCCCTTGAGCGTAAAAAACAAGAAAGAGAAAGTAACTTGCAAAACTTGTATTGTGGCTTGCATCTGCATGTTCATAGGGTATGTTTGGGACTGATGCAGGGAGACTCACCTGGACCAGTTTCACAAGTGGAAGCAAATTGATGGACTTTCGGTGGGTTTTTTTCAAATAAATGTGATTCCCCTATCCACCAGTATGGCCTCTCGCCAAATAGCATCCTGTATAAAATGGACTTTAGTCATATCATAAAAATAATTGTAAATTATATTAGCGGAACTTTTATCTTGAAAAAGTTTGTCGTGGGACAGCGAGCAAAAACGGACATAATCCGGAAGCTGTGTTTGCAGAAAGAGTGCCTTAGCAATAACTGTCTTTACATATGTTGTTTTCATTCATGCATATAAAATATGCTTCGCGACATATATATTCATTTTATTACATGATGTATGCCTCGATATTTTGCGTAATAAATAAAGAATTATCTAGTATTTTTTTTTAAATGCCTTACCACTTAAACACTAAGTTGAGCCACTCTGTTATAGCAGCCACCCAAACAATTGCTCTCCCTGTTCGTCTACTGATGAAATAAGTCAAAGGGAACAGGAGAAGGAAGGCAGCTTTAGGGTCCCCCATGTGAGTGGCAATCAGCCAAAGTTTGTCTTGACTGTTAGTTCTTTGCTGAAGAATTTCTGCGATCAAAATGCCTTGAATATGTATTGCCTCCATGATCGCTGAGGTTTGCGAATGCATATCTGCTCCAAGATGAAAAATAACGAAGGGAAGTTATAACGATTGATGATTGGTCGTTCTGTGCTGTGCTATCTGCAGTGCAACCATCTGATTTGAAGAGAAATCGTCAATTTTCTCTTCAGACAGCAGGTGGCGTCAAGAGATTCGGGGTTACGGGTTGAAAGCAAACCACAATTTAAAAAAACATATCGCCGTATTTGTGAGCATAATTAAATACAATTTAATATTACCCTTTTGCTGACAATTGCCAAACAAAATATAAAAGTGAAATATATACTTACAAAAGTTGAGTTATAACGTATGAATGAAAGACACGCATCAGCATTGCGCTTTCACGACATCACGTATTTTACGTAAGGCAGGCGCTCCGGTTTCCTGGCGGAGAAGATGGCGGCTCCTGGACCGGGGGAGTATTTTAGCGTCGGGAGCCATGTCTCTTGCCTTACCTGCTTAGGCCAACGTCTGCAAGGAGAGGTGGTAGCATTCGACTACCAGTCCAAGATGTTAACTTTGAGTATCCTTTATTTGTTATTGTCGCCAATTCATCATTGGCCTCTCAGGCTGCAAAGGCCTGTAGGGTAACCGTAACATGTCAAATAGTGATCCGCGCAGGCGTAATTGATGGAAGTTGAGTTGCTTATCTTTATTTCATTAATTTTGTTCCGTTAATCAGTTTCTCTTGATTTTTTATTTTCTCCAGTGTTTTTTTCTTTATGGATATGACCAGGAACATGGTCCGAGCTTTGCCTTATTGTGCGAAAATGCATGTGTTTTGGTTCTGTGGTACTCGACAGGGTTCACTTTTTGGCAGACTCAAGTATGGCATCATGGCTGATCAGTCTGCTGCTACTACTACAGCTGAGCTAACCGCCTAGTTTGCTAGCGCACTTATCTTTGACAGAGACGTTATACTAACTAGTCTTTAACATTTAATATCATATGTAGACACGATTATTGATATTAACGTTAGTTATCCTGTATCTCAGAAAGCTTTTCACTACAGCTAACTTCAACGTCAATTTATTGTACAGGTTACGTTAGCCATAGCTGCTAATAGCAACTAACGAGCTTTTTAAAGCTATGCCTCCCTTCAGCATGTCTGGTGTGGAAATAATTTACTGTTTTAATGGGTGTAGTGTATCATTTTGATCTTGGACTAGTTATTGTGGACATGTTTCCTTAACAGCATCTTAGCTAACACTAAACTGCCAACCAATCGGTTTAGAGAAAAAGCGTAGCTAGTATGGGTGGTGCTGCAATAACCTTCTCACAATGTATGGATTCTCTAGACTTAGCATAACCAACAGGGAACTATCACTGCTTTGACCCGACCCGACCTAAGCTTAACTTGACATTAATAGACCTTGGTTGCAAGAAGTACCATAGTATGGAAATAGTATTAATTAGATCGATCACATTACCGTATAGGTTTATGCACAATGTATACGTTTGTGGGTACTATTATAAAGTGGTTTTCTCTCAAAACTGTTACAATACAATAGTGTTTATTAATGTATTGTGTTAAATGTGTCAGTCTGATATCGTAGACATCATTTACAAATCAAATAACTCCAGTATAATATCAATATGTTTGCATTAGGTTTTTGAAAATGTAATGGTCTGCGATGTGGTGGTTGTGGCTATAGTATAGGCTGTGACAGACACTCCTTCTCACAGCACAGACATCAACATTGTATTGAGTCTAAAATGTGTTTAGAATGTCTCTAAACTGTAGCCATTGCTTGCAACATTTTATTGACTTCCCTCCGAGACTTTGGCTTCTCACATTTAATGGTCTGCTTTATTGTAGGTGGCAGCATTGCATTTGGTGGTGTTTGCTATGGGCTGCGACAGACACTGCTTCTCACAGCATAGACATAGGCATTGTATTGAGTCTGTTTCAGTGTTTAGAATGTCTCCAGACTGTAACGATTGCTTGCAACATTTTCTTGACTTCCCCTACAGACTTTTGTTAAGGAGCTCAAGTAAAAAGTTACAGGCGAATGAAGGTTTCTATACAATTTCCTTTGCCCAATGTTCCACACTCCTAGTGTAGATTAGCTATTTGTATTCACGTTGTATATGATACAGCCTGCATACTGGATATTTGGGTGTTTTCATAGTATGCTCTAGACTCTAGTGTGTTATCTTGCTTCCCTTAACTTTCCATTCTTCCAGAATGCGCTTCGTCCAGCGGAAAACCAAACCTCTATGACGTAATTCTGATTAATTTAGCCTATGTTTCTGAAGTGGACATAATAAATGACCGCACTGAAACTCCTCCTCCTCTAGCATCCTTGAATGTTGGCAAGGTAAAACCTTAATTTGATGCCTTCTTTAGGTTACTATATATTCAGTATTCAACAATCACTGATCTCAACAATTATTAGGTTTATAGAATGTCCCGAATGTGATAATTATGCAAATTATGTAAATATTTCTAAATACATTAGAAGTCTCGGCTTTGATTACATTGTATTAATTATAGCACACAACTCTGTAACAAGTTTGATTGTATATTCTTGTCAAATTCATTCTTTTGAGTTTGAAAAAAACAAACAAAAAAACAACAACATTCTTTTGATTCTTTCCATAGCTTGCCAATCGAGCACGGTCAGAAAAGGAGGACAAGCTGTCCCAAGCCTATGCAATCAGTGCTGGGGTTTCAGTGGAGGGGCAGCAGCTATTCCAGACTATTCACAAAACGTAAGCATTTTATTAGTCATTCTATCACTAAATCCATTGACTGATAAACATATAAGACTAACGATATGTACGCATAATCTAGTCCCTAATTAAACTACTGGCTGTAATTTATTTGGTAGTACAGATAGGCATATCTCAAAGGTTATTATGAAAGTCACGCTTTTTAGCAGGGCATTATTATAACGTTTGAGTTGAAAGCATCTCTGTCTGACTCCAACTGTTTTCTGTTGGTCCTTAGTTACACAATGTAGACGGATAAACGGACCCTCGAAAGCCCAGTGTCAGTTTGAATTAAATATGTTATTAAGTATGTTTGTTAATTTTTTTCTTTGTAGCATCAAAGACTGTAAATGGCAGGAGAAAAACATAATGGTGATGGACGATGTTGTAATCTCGCCGCCTTACCAGGCTGAGAACTGCAAAGGCAAAGAGGGAAGCGCTTTAAGTCATGTACGCAAAATAGTAAGTATCATCCTTTTTATCAATTTATTGCTCGACCCCTTCTGTGCTTTCCTTTATAATCTGTGTGGTTAACGTCAGAATATTTTAACGATTTATTACCGTATTTGGTATTTAACTCTTATTTCTCTCCTGTCTGTTCGCACAGGTTGAGAAACATTTTAGAGACGTGGAAAGTCAGAAGTCCGTGCAACGTTCACAAGCACAGCAAACACAGAAGGACTCCACTTTATCTTCTTGAGTCGGCCTTGTGGGTCGGCCAGGGAAGGCGCCACAGGCAGTTTGTTCCCACTGCCAGACGAGGTCGGCATTCCTTACCCTCAGTCTGAGACCACGTGGAGGAGCACTGAGGGCCCTGGGTCCCGAAGATCAAAAAACCATAAAAGAAAAAAAAGACAAAAAAAGAAAGAGAAAAGAGTAAATCTTAAATTAGACTTTATAAAGATAATTTAAAACATGAATCATAAAGCAACCATAGTTTCCATAACTAACTTGTTTCATTCTGCCCTCCCTACTTCTCCCTCGTCTTTTCCTTTTCATCCTTCTCTTCCAACCTTCTTCCTTTGCCTTCAATTCCATTTCTTTAAAAAGAGAAAACTAGAGCAGTCAGAAAGGCTTGTTAGCTTTATTTTCTGTCATTGTTTCCTTTTTGCTGTATCCATGTTCTGCAAGTGTCTGTATTTTCTGTATTTTAAACAAAATGTGACTCAATGCCACACTTTAAAAGGACATTTTCTAAAATAAAAGTAACAAAAATTCTGACTGTAATACTGTAATTTTAACAGATTTTTTAAACGAGATCAAGCCATCATCTTTGTCCCCAATATTCTGGTAACTTGACAAAATTGCAAACCATCATGAGCTAGCTACTAAGAAGTCAATCCATTAGATTTAAGTGATAAGAATGTAAAGATTTTCTAAGTCTTGTAAAATATATTGGTTTTTTTCTTTAGTTTTAATAAGCTTTGAGCTTTCGACTTAACATAAAATATGGCATGTGTACCAAATAAGTGTTTAAAAGCTGCTGTATTTATTTGGTATTACATTGGTCTGTAAAACAATTACATTAATGTAATACAGCTGGATGCAGCTGACCGACCCCATCATGCATTTCTCATTACCTTAATGTTTACGCATTGTTTAGATGTAATGCTTCTGATTCTCTCACACACCCCACAGGCTTTGACCAGTCATGACACAGAATTCCAGAAGTCCAACCAAATGTTGAACTATTTCATCATATGATAGTAATTACATTAACCACGTAATATGAAATGTTACATGCATTGACTGTCACTGTCAATGCACCTGGTCTGAAGTGAAGATGTCCTTGGAAACATTAGTTAATATCAGCCCAGCGGAACCTATGGATTTGTATTGCACAGACTCAAACTGCACTGTGTTGTTGTACATACTATTTGATAAAGATGTGTAACGTAACTTTGGGTCCTAAAATTACAAATAGGCAAACATCGCGTGTTTGCATCAAATGTGTATTTAAATAACAATTTATGTTGTATTTTCTAGGAATCATTACAACAGGCTTGCTATATTGTATTAGGACTGCCTTGGAATACTGATTTAAAAAATGTGGCTATTTGGATTAACAAGAAATTGCATTCCAATTTGCAGGGGTAGGTATTCAAACAATCTAATGAAGTTAAACAAAATGATCCTGTACGTTTTAAACTGCTCCCTCTGACGATGAGTACATAACCCCTTCGTAGGTCAAAATCTCTTGAACAAAGGCCCTAGATGTCATTAATCGGTTAACTAATCCCTGATCCTTAGTGTTCTGACGCAGGTCCAAATCTGTATTTAGTTGGATATATCCAGAAATTACTGGATAATTTCCCAGATATACTTTTATGATTATCTCTATTATAATGTTGTCTAATCCTCGAATTTCCAGTGCTCACTGACATCACCAACATCATGAAGATGATCATGTATGTTATTATTAGCATGTAGGCAGGCCTACATCGTGATCTATGCACCTTGCTCTCATAAGTGAATGAATTACATATTGCACACCCAACTTCTGAAGAGGATAGTGGTACCTGATTACCATGCCTGTTTAGATAAGTAACCAGATGCAGACATGGTCTACAGAATAATATTTATGCTACTACTTTTAAGACGTGTTGGAGGCAACAAGTGTGCTTTGTTCAATGCCCTTTTTATGGCTGACTGCATGTCTTGAAGGCTAGCTCAGATCCCTTGCATCATTTTCCATGGTATCTGGCTCCTTAACTTGAGGTAGAACAGGCTTGCATGTCCAGAGCAGTTCCTCCGCCGTGATTTGGTTCCTGAGAGCCTTTAAACAACAGCTTCCAGACGTTAAAGCAAAAGGTGAGCTCACAATACACAATACAATATATAATTTCTTCAGATTAATTTATCATTCGTCTTTTACCATCTTGGATTTCGGTAGTTATGTACAACGGAGTCTAAAAAAAGTGGATGGGTGCGTTGATGTGACAAGTAAAAAGCTGCTGTTCTATACTGACAAATATATAATCCTGATTGGTGTCGTGCCATTATCTTACAACCATACTTCGAAAAATTATTAAAATGGTACATAATCCAATACTTGCTCTTGGACCCATAGTGTAGCTTCTTGTGATACTCTTAAATGCAAATGTTAAGACTGACACGTGATCTGTGCTTTTTTTTCTTTTCCTGTTTCCTTTGCCTAGTAGTATACTGGGGCATTGGAATTCACCAGGCAGCCTAGGAGGGGCAACCAAATTAGAACATTTAAAAAGATTCACTGCCGGCTGTCCCTTTTGAATTGAAGAACTATGATTTAATCTGCTATATCCTTCATCTGAAATTATTTCACACATTTATATTTAAGAAACTGGATTAGCTATTTGAGCGTTGTCCTTTTTGTGTATTATTTTATTATGTAATATGATTATTATTTGCATGTGTTTATAGAACCAAAAACATTTAATGTTAAGTCTTTTTGCAATGTTTATGTTTGGATTTAATTTGTATGGCCATCTGTTCTTCATCTGTTTCTTCTTAGGAGGGGTTGACAGAAAATTCTTTCTCTTAATTCAACTTTACTAAATAGGATGCATAGCATCTGACACTACTTCATACCTTGTATATGTATAGTAACAAATATTTAGATTTTTGTAGAATAGTCTCATGCCCGCAAGTGCAAGATTGTGCTAGTTTCTTGTGTTATTCATATTAGAGAATTAACACAATTATAAAAGGTCTAATTTATTAAGTTAATAGAATAGAAATAACAAGAAAAAGCAAAACTTAAATACACATTTTTTTACTGTAATTCTATTGTATAGGCCGCACTACAGAGCACATTTCAAGTTTCCCTTTATATAACACATGATACTGTACAACAATCAGACCGTGATATGACCGCAACACTTAGGAACTCTTTTGAACCAATTATAGCCAAACTGTCTATCACCCAAACTAGTGTGAAGTGTTATGACGCAATATAAAAAAAGAATGTAAACATAAGTATAACTATTTAAGACATTAATACACCACATAGGAGCTCACAACTCAAATATTCTTGCAGAATTAAGTAAAATCAATGATTGACCACCAGGACATCTCAAGAGAAACCAATGGTGGGCTGGTAGTCTTATCCGTCCTTATGGGCCCATGAAAACAAAGCCTTTTTTCTGCAGCCGACCCCGCAAAGACACAAACTGCATTTCAGACAGATCCTACCCAGAGTCAGCCACATTGTCCAACAAAACCAAGAGCTTCATCCGTCAGTAGCTAGTATTAGCACAGCTCCAAATATGCCAATGTTGTGTCCTATGAGTTTCATTTGGTTCCAGAACTCCACTCGACGGTTGGTGTGCCAGTAGCCTAGGTTACCGTCGATGAGGAGCACCACCAGGGGCAGCGTTGTGGCCAGTATCTGGGCAGCCAGTCGGATGTAGCAGCCAGAGAGGAACGCAAGGGCCAGAACTCCAAACAACACAGTCAATAACGTCAGCGTGATCTCTCCCCCAGCGATGTGATCCAGGTAGGCCAGTCTGTCCTCTTTACTATTCTGAAGCAAGTACACCTGGCGGTGAGGGAGAAGTAGACGTGTACAATAAGTCCCATGATCAGCCAAAACAACTTGCTGGTTCTAATTACATGATATAAAATTTAATCTGAATGGTAGTTATTGACAACAAAGTTGCTTTACAGACTCAAAACCTTAAAAGTAATGGCAGAGATCGATTTGTCATCTAACTGGGCTAGCGTTTATGGATATACATCTTACAAACAAGTACTTGTTGAAACTGTATATTAATCAGCTTAAACGTATTTGACAATGGAAGTAACATAGTGGTAAGTGTAATTGACCTTATTTTACTCATGTACTGTCACCAAATTCATTGTTCCGCTTAATTGAATTTAAGTAGGTCTGTACTCCATCAAGGTCAGGGGAAGGGAGATTAACATTATACTTTTCTTCTCCAGGTAAGACATTGGAAAGATGAAGCCAATTCAGTTTTGGTAAACAGTCTTACCATACAGATCAGGTAGACCCCAATGAAAACTTGTCCAGTAGACTGCAAGGATCTGGTCCGAGCTTTCTGACGGTACACCTCCCCTGCTCCACTGGCCAGCACCAGGAATCCACCAACGATAGCTAATGCTCTGGAATACATTCTAACCTACAGTAATATAAGTAAGTTACTTCTGCTTGTCAAAGCTAAAAAGGAAAAAAGTATTTGGCAGTTATTAATAAAATGGGTATTTAGGATCAGCTCTCTCTTGTTTGTTCTTACCTGTAGCCATTCACCATAGTGCACTTGTTCACCAACGTAGGATGCATAAGTGCTGATGGCCAACTGCATTGCAGCCGCCAGAGCAAACCACCTCCTTTTCACCCCAAATGACATGAAGCTTGCACAAAGCACAGCTGCCCCCATGTCAAAATACAGGTAGGGCACCGGAATATCTGGCTTCCTACAAATGACACCGTACCACTGAATTAGAAGAGTAAAGTACTTTACAGAAAAACATAAACATTTAGCCAGCACCATCTCTTGCTCATGTGGACCCCACTAGTGAAATTACAGGGTAGATCGTTTTCTCATAATTATAAGACGGCCATGTCTTGCAGTAGTTTGCTAACTACTAACTAGGTCCATATGGTAACGACTTTAACTTATCTGATGAAATAGTAATGCCAGAAATAAAATCCACGTGATTACAAGGCTTTTCAAATCTACTGATAAATGATAATTTATGATTCCTTATTGATGCAACGTAAATATTTTACAAACATACTTTGTAAAACATAAGCCACTGTGATCCAGCGCATAGACTAAGCCACTTGCTAGATTATCAGAACGTCTGCTTACCTTTTAGCGTCCGCACGCTCAGCAAAAAGCATCAGCATACTAAAACAGTTCCAGAAACCAAATCTTGTCAAAATAAAAGCGCCAAACTGACTGAGAAACCTTAGCACCTGTTTTCTACTTTGAGCTGCCATGATTCTAGTGTTCCTGAGTGAGGCAAATATTGTTCCTGGTGCAGTGGTGGGAGGCGTACTGGGTGAAGTATTTGCCCTCGGAATAAAATCGTCTGTATCAGAATAAAAGTAAAATGCCGCTGGCATATTCGGTTTGAGCGTATGGCGTTATGCTAAACAGGCATTCACGAACATAAAAATGTACAATATTTCGATTTAAAAAAAATAAAAATAAAAAATAAAAAATATATATATATATGTATATATATATATATGTATAAAAATTGAGACTCAACATAAACTTGAAAAAATATAGAACTAAATATAAATATTGTACTTACTTTTATTTTGAACATTTTGTTTAGGTTCCGGGTCTTTGACTTTACCCCTGATGCTAACGTTTACATGTTATTTACACAGCTGAGCTAGTAGTAGTAGTAGTAGTAGAAGTAGTACTGATATTGTAAAAAATATTTGTTCAGCAATCCTAAAAAAATTTAAGAACGTATGTTTTTCAGGTAAATTGTTGAACCGCCTTCACATTGGCTGTATAAATTGAATCTTAAGTTTTTTGAAGATTTCAAACTATCAATTTGCAAGCTAACGTTATTGAGTTAGCTAACGCGTTAGCTGACACTGCAGATAAACTTGAGTTTTCCCGCTTAGTTTGGGAAAGCTCAAACATATGTGAATTAACGAATCTATTAATTGTCTGTCATAGGTTGTACTCATGTCAGGTAGGGGAGGTAACATCGTGGAGTGGGTTGAAGCTGAAGAGGTTATTCCATCAGAGCCACCTTCTGATATGAACCCTTCTGCAGGTTCGTGTTACTTAGTTCCAGTTTCCAATGACAGTGGCCAAGCGTGGTCCTGTTGATTCTATTTTATATTACAACAAAGTTTCTTATGTTGTAGTGGTTCCAGAGTTAGACCCAACACCAAATCCTATCCATAATTTACTTGAGACAATGGTGGTGCAAGAAGAAGACCTTTCATTTCACGATGGATTCTGTAAGTAGAACATATATTTATATTCCCCATTAGAATAAAAATCCTAACTTCTGCCTTTGCGGTTGTTATATTGCATGATTTAGGCCTATGCAATAAGCCATCCTATTGTGTTTATGTCTACAATAATAGGTGTGTAAGTGTAATATATAGAGCACAGTGTTTGGCCGTTCACATTTTCTTTACTACTACTTGCTTATCATTTCGTTTTTTGTTTCACAGATTGTGAGGAGTGTCAGGCCCTGTATCAAGACCAGTCTGATTTCCATGGTGTTGGGGGCCCATCCTTCATACTCGACTCTCCCACACCAATGGGAACACTTCAGAGGGCTCTCCTCACTCTGCCCCATGGCTTGATGATTGGCAGATCCAGCATCCCTGGTGCAGGACTTGGGGTAATTAATCAGGGGCCAACATTGTCTCCTGGAATGCACTTCGGGCCCTTCGAGGGAGAGGTGACTACAAGAGAGAGTGCAGTAGAAAGTGCCTACTCCTGGGAGGTAAGATTTTTAAATAGTACTTATGTGTAATGAATGACAAAACTGTTTGCTATGTACTGAATAGGGATTATGAAGTGTGATTATTGGGACTTTAATTGCAATGATCATAAATTGCAGGTTTGCAAAGAAAAAGACGAATATGAGTATATTGATGGTGCCAGAGACACACACTCAAACTGGATGAGGTACCTTACATTTTAAATACAATATGAAATTTGTATTTACTATTTTAAAAGCCTGTTTGTTACAGTATTATCCTCTAGTCTCATAGTATTTTCTCGTACTTTCTGTCCCTGTTACAAGGTATGTTAACTGTGCTCGTAATGAAGAGGAGAGGAATTTACTGGTAGTCCAGTACAGGGAAAAGGTTCTGTTCCACTGCTGTCGCTCCATACACCAAGGGGACGAGCTAATGGTGTGGCCCAGCAAAACATATCTCAGCCAGATCAGTGAAGCCTGGAATCAGATCTGGCTGAAAAAGTGCACTCCGACTGGTACGTCTTGATCCCTATAACTATTTTGTGTTATATAATCTGTTAAACCTTGTTATCAAAATGTTTTTATAAAATCAGTTGTGTTTTAAAAGAAAATCTAACATTACACCAATATTGTGTTTAACAATGTCACTTGCACAATGTCAAAGGTGCTTGCTTTTCTAAATTGTAATAAAAAAACAAAAATTTTAGTGTGTTTACATTTATTCCTGTAATTGTTACGACTGCGTTCCATATTGTACGTTAATAAGACTATCCTTGTTTTAATTCAGTTCTAGAGAACAACTTAGTAATGGCCACACAGATCTTCCCCTGCTCTCAGTGCCAGCTACCCTTCACCACAGAGTCTTACCTACTGAGACATACGGAACACTTCCACTCCCCCCCTCAGGAAGACTGCTTAACACCCGGCTTTGAAGCGGTCGAACCCGGCAGTCCCCCTCCCAACACCAACTACCAGCAGCATCCGCCGTCCGCCGCTCTGGAGAAAGCTGACACTGAGGAAGACGAAGAGGACAGAAAGTGCCCTGATTGTGGGAAGATTTTCAAGCACAGTCATCACCTGAAGAGACACAAGTTTAATGTCCACTCTAATAAGCGTCCGTACTGCTGCGCCCAGTGCAGGAGGTGTTTTAGCCAGGCGTGTGGTCTACTCAGGCACCAGCTTGTTCACAAGAAGACGGAGGCGGAAGCAGTCACAGAGGCTGTTGATGCTACCCCCGTATCCCAGACCTCTAAATCTGAAATCCCCCCTCCCGACGATGCGACGGAGAAACCCCCAGCAACCCCAACGGAGGAAGCAGGAGATGAGCCGGATGACGTCTCCCACAAGTGCTTGGCGTGTGAGAGAGAATTCACCAATCAATACCACCTAAAGAGACACATGCTTAGTGTCCACTCCAACAGCCGCCCCTATGGATGCACGCAGTGCAAAAAGTGCTTTGGTCAGTCCAGCGATCTGGCCAGGCACCTTAAAGTGCACCAGAGGAGGAAGAGGCAAGCGGAGGTGGAAACGACCACCACGGACACGTTCCACTGCGCCAACTGCTCGTTGTCTTTCTTCGAAGGAGAGAGCCTCCAGCTCCACATGAAGCTCCATCACTCCGAGGAGGCTGCGGGGGAGGAGGACGCTGAGGAGCTCGGGGGAGAGAGCCTCACGCCCGGCGACGTCAACCAGGACGACCAGGATCCCAACTTCGTTGCACCCCCATCTGTAACTAAAGCCGCCGGAGTCTCCCCAAGACCGCTCTCCCAGAGGCTGCAGCGTGCGGGGGCTCGGTCCAAAATGTCGGCCATAACACGGCTACTAGCACCGAAACGGAGGGCGGTTACCATAAAGAAGGAGGGTCCGAGTGTGGAGACGTCGAACGGAGAGGGGGTGCCCGAGCACGATGATCCTTCTGAACTGACAGCTGGAGACGCCAAGTCGGGAAAGTACAAGTGGTTTAGCTGTGGTGACTGTAAAGGCACCTACGGAAATCCAGACGACCTGAAAGCCCACGAGTGCACCAAGGCCAAAGGGCAACACACCTGTCTCAAGTGTGACGCCACCTTTGAAAGGCTCGTCTCCTTGAACAGGCATGAGCGCGCCGCGCACGCCCGGGGAACGTCGCACAGCTGCGATCGGTGCGGCAAGGTCTACAAGAAGGCCACGGGCCTCCAGCGGCACCAGAAGAGTAAAGGCTGCGAGAAAATACACACGGCCGAGCTTTTCCCGTGCGCCCACTGCCAGTTCTCTTTCACCATGAAGAGCTACCTTCACAAGCACGTGAAAAGACACCACCCCGTCGAGTACGTCGCCCTCATGGAGTCCGGCACGGAGCTGGTCCTGACGCGCGGCGAGGACGCGGACGAAGGCGAGGGCCACACCTGCCCCCACTGCGGCAAACGGTACGTCAACACCAAGCGCTTCAAAGCGCACAAGTGCTTCAGTCAGATGGAGATACTGTACCTGTGCACGGACTGCGGCAAGGGCTTCACCAACCACTACGGCCTTAAGCAGCATCAGCGGATCCACACGGGAGAGAAGCCATACACCTGCCCACACTGCACCAAGAGCTTCCATTACGTGGGCCAGCTGAACGTGCACCTTAGAACTCACACTGGGGAGAAGCCCTACCTATGCACCCACTGTGGAGAGAGCTTTAGGCAGTCGGGAGACTTGAAACGACACGAGAGGAAGCACACAGGGGTCAGACCACACAAGTGTCCCAAGTGTGACAAGTGTTTCAGTCGCCCCCAAAGTCTCAAAGCTCACCAAATGCTCCACCAGGGACAGAGAATGTTCAAATGTACTCAGTGTGGGAAGAGCTTTTCGCGAAATTATCATCTCAGGAGACACCATGTAAAAATGCACTCGTAATTGAATTCTAAAATCGTGTTGTTTCAGTTTTCACTTTGTTTAAGCATGATCACAGAGAACTGTATTTCAATAAGGCTAAATGGTTGCATTCTCTACTTGAAAAAACTGTTATATTTTCATTATCAAACTATCAAGCAATTCACTTTTGTTGTCTTAGTTTCATTAAAGAAGTGGGTTTCTTTATAAAGAAATGTGTGCAGATGAATAAACGATAATATAAATTAAGACTGATTTCTAACCATAACAAGAGTTGTTGCTTTCTAGTTTTATTGAATCTCCTTCAAACATGGCACTCGTATGTAAATGTTTATTTTAAATAAAAAATATCAGACTTTTTAATCACTGTTCACCATTTATTCCACAAAACATACAATGCAAAGCATGTGCCCTGTACAAGCCTTAATTCTTATGAAAATACTCATAATCATGCCCATGAGATTTTGTCTCACTTCATCATCTTGACGTTGTTTTCCAAGTCATCCAGATTACTTATTTTTTACAAGATACTTAATATTTGTAGTTTCAACCATTTGCATTGCTTCTGTGTTATTCCATTAGCTCACAACTCCATCTTTGCTATATTATAACAATTAACATAAGTAAAATATTTCAGTCTTAACTATAGAAACGTACTGGTATGATGACACACAAGTAGACTTATTTAAGAGTTCACTGAAGCTGTGCACAAAACGGGTAGATCCACCCGGCAGTGATTCTTTCATGTGCTACACAGTAGAGGGACGTAAGGTACAGCTGCTGGTTTTGTCACTGTTCCAAGTCCAGTTGTGTTTCTTGGGTGCTTTTTTCTTTCTATCAGTAGTCCTAATATCAGTTACACAAGTCCTCAGACAACATCCATATTGAGAGACGAAAAAAAAAAGCCAGTTCCATGTTCCTTTTGTGGCACAGCAGTTAGAGAGGGCTCATTTCCTCTAGTAAGTTTCACAAGTTGGTTAAAATCATAAAGGGATAGAAACGGAAAGGTTGCTCTCTCATTAATAACAACTCTTAATAAGCAGAAGAGTCCGTGAAAAGTACACAAACAGCTCTGAAAGGTAGGCAGCAGGTGGCTCTGAAGTTCGGAGTGAGTGGACCACTACAAAGGTTTGGTTACAGGTCATTTCTGTACAGGTTCTTTTCTTATTTGTTTTTTTTCCCAGCCTTCTTCCGTTCCAGGAAAGCACCATGATCTTGATGTCTCTGTCGGTGCAATGTCCTTCCAATTTACACACATCACATAAGTTATACACTTATCCTTGACCATTAGTTTATATTATGATAAATGTTATACATATATTAATAAAAATATATACAAACCAAAACTTTGTTTGATGAACCAAATACATACAGTATCACATCTGTACAACCTCAGAGAGAAAACAACTTCACAAAACGAGGCAGAAAGAAAAGGAATTTGTTTTGGCAAATCGAAGAAAAATCCTGGTCTCTAATTCACAAAAAAACACAATTGTGATACAGAACATTGGAAATCAATAGTAATAGCAGAGCTCAACCGAAATTCTTGAGACTTATATAAAAAAAAGTTATTTTGCTGTTGAGTTCTTTTTACAGTGAGAAGATGTTAACAGAAAATGTTGTTAAAAAGTTAAAAAGAAGTCTAACGGAGAAATAGAAAGCCTGAGGGAACAAGTATGTGACCATAAACCAAGCTTAAGTTTTGAGATAAATACCCTGTGGTTCACTGCAAGTACAATAACACTATCTTTTTGTTCACTTGAGGACATTTGTCAAGGTAGAAAAAGGCTTTTTCGCTTTTTTAAGTTTTTATAAAGGTTCAGATTTCAGCTCTTCAACCCTGCTTTCCAGATCTGCCACCTGTGTAAAAGACAAGATTGACAGACTGTAAGAACATGGATGCCAATCTCGCACATGCACTGATCATGGGGGACTGGGCATGGCAATGTTGAGAATGAACTAAAGTTTTCTATTAATACATATTTTAACTTTTTACTTCACTTTAACAATGAACAGCACACAAACACACACACACACACACACACACACACACACACACACACACACACACATATATCAAGGTCATCCATATATTACCTGTTCCTGGAGCTGTCCGGACTCTTCTTTCAGGAGGGAAGCTTCAGCCCCATCTTGTGTACAACGCTGAGTCTCTTTCTTCAGGTACTCTATCTCTCTGGGTAGGTAAAGAGCAAATTGCATATTGTACAGGCTACCTTATATATGAGCTGTCAACCTTGCATTCATTATATTTCTGATCAATCCCTTATACAGGTATGTCAACCTCTTAAGAAACGTTAACATAAAGCGCTTTGTTGTAATGCATTATGTAAAACAGTTCTGGACATAAACTGAACGTGACGAGAGATAAAATGTCTTTACTTCTGCTGGTACTCCTTGATGAGGCGTTTGGCCTTGCTGTACTTGCGCTCCAGTGCCTGGTACTGGGCCTGGGTCTCCTTGAGGTGCTCGTCCACAGCCTGACACAGGCTCTGAGCCTCCATCCAGTAGCCCTCCAGCTTCTCCATGCGCTCCTTGTTCTCCTGCAGCGTCTGCTCCAGCTGGGCCTTGTCCATACGCCAGCGCTGCTTGTCTTGCTCCGCATGGTTCATCTGTAAGGCGGAGGACACGCATGCGCACGCACGCACGCACGCACACACACACACACACACACACACACACACAGAGAGAGAACCGTTAATATACCTGCATGCACAAAAAAAGTGAAACAAGTAGGCTCTATTGTTAAGATTGCTATATGAGTTACCATATGTGTAGTATATCCGCTATAACCATACTGTCCGTGGACATGGAACTTTAAAAGGTGTATCATATTTGGTGCAGAGTAACCAACCTTTCGTTTCAGCTGTTGGATCTCAGCTTGTGTTACTGCATGTTTTATTTGTAGCTGAGGACAGAGCATTCAAAATAGGTCAACATCATAAACAACATAGTTGATTATTAATGTAATGTCCAGCATGCATACACTGATGTGACACTGCCTAACAAGCAACAAGTGGTGGCCTTTTTGACCCCTATTGCATTAAAGTTAAACTTCTACAATGGATGAAAATCCACATAAATAATAAGCATATTTATTCCAGAACTAACCTCCCGGTACTTATGGGCCAGTTTTTCCGGGTCTGTCTCCAGGGGGGAGATGTCTTCATTCTCCGCCAGCTCAAATACCTCGATGGCGCTGGGATAGGAGGGACTGACCTCCTCCTCATCGTCCTCTTCCTCATCAGTGCCATATTCACCAGTCTGCAGAAAGGAAATGTGAAAAATCTGAACAAAATGGACACTTCATCTGGAATTGTTTTTTAATGAAACCAGTACAGTTACTCTAATTGGCCACCAGAGGGTGCAAAACGCCCCAAAATTGAAAGAAACCCATTAAAAAGGATGACCTTTAAAAAGTATCCTAAGTAAATTAATATTGCATTCCACTATCAAACCCATTAAAAAGGATGACCTTTAAAAAGTATCCTAAGTAAATTAATATTGCATTCCACTATCAGAGGTCCCTGTAATATTGACACATTGTTGATAAACGCTTAGCTTTCTACTCTAAAACAATTCAGTAGTTAGGAGGCATAAATATTCACACACTGATTAATCTGAGAAGAACGTCCTGCGGAAACAAATTCGTTTCATCCTATTCTGCCCACATTTTTTTTTTGCAGGGCTTATCAGTCTGTTATGCTGCTTCTGGACGCTGATCAGTGTAGCTTTCCAGTGGCCATGACCCACCCACCAATTTACGTCAATTCCATCAAAGATGCGATTGGCACACATATTCTAATCCTAATGCTGAAGGCAAAGAGGACACAAACGGAGGTTAAAAATTATCATAAAAAAGGTTGATATATATTTTTCCATGGGGAAAGAGTTATCTAAAAAGATTTTGGAAGGTTTTATAACCGGGCCTTGGAATGATGAAATCGACCCTTTGTCACTGAGTAGCTATTCTTTCACTATGAGACAAGCTTCTGTAACATCAGCGATATCTATTAAAATAATATTACACTAGAGTTTATAATAACTTCTCAATCTAATTCTGTGGTGTGTTGCCCAGTAAAATAAATTATTTTTGCTCTGCTTTTTGCTGTGCTTTTTAGTAGTGCAAGTAACACTACCATGTTCAAACTGACCTCCTGTTCATCCATGTACTGGTTGTAGCGCTGCTCCATCATCTCCCTCTGCCAGCGCTCCTGTTCCAGGGTCTGCTGGATTAGCTGGGCCACCTCGCTCTGCTCGCCCGGCTTCTCACGGCCAATTAGAAACCTGAGCGGGGGGACACCCAGCGTAAACTCAAGTCAGCAAACGTCACTCACACATAATGTATGGACTTGACTGGACTTGGATGTCCCGGACACCTTAGGCTCAGGTCTTGACTGCCGTTGTGTTTAGAACGAACGTGTGCTGTATAGAGTGAACTCCAGTGGTGAGTGAACACGCCATGTTGCCCCGAACGAACACGGCCTCTATTGAGTTCTGTGACGAAAATCAAACTCTCCCAACACCGAAGCTCTTTTTGAATGAGCGTGTGATGCCGAACACAGGACATTTAAAAATGTTGGCTTTCGGTTTTTTTGAGGTCTAAGCCCTTTGAGCTCGCTCCAGACCAGACAGTATCTGAGAGATAAATTCAGTCGTGGCTGTTTATTAAGCTGGACCGCGATGGCCTTTTAATTTCCCAGCGCAAACGGATAATTAAATGTTCACAGACACACTTCCTGTCTGGGTCTATTTGCCGGACTGACATTTTTATGAATAGGCCCGAGCTCCTCTGCCCTTCCCCTGCCTCCACGGCTGCCCATCCATAATTCATGAACTATCTTTGAAGGGCTGTGATCTTCGACGAGTCACACCACGCCGACAATTACCCCCACAGCCTTGACCACCGAGCCCTGAATTATGAATGAGCTGCTATGACAAAGGAGAGTGTGGGGAACAGTCAATCCCTAACCCCTGGAACCTAGCTGGAAGTAGACCGCTGTTGGCATTTCAAAACAATACTTTTTTTTCTTTGCCTGAACTGTCTGTGTTGACGGCCATGTTCATCTGCTGGTTTTAAGTGTGGGATCTGGGCTCTGTTAAATGTCAGCGGGGAGAACGGAGCCTTAAGCGATTGAAAAGGCTGTAATCAGGACCTTGTTTGCCTCTTGGTGTGAAGCTACAGTGAGCAGTGATCTGAACAGCACAGGATGTGGTCGTAGTTGAAGACTTGCACGTCAAAAAAGAAGAAAAAGACTGCAGTGGGGGGGATGTCGGAGGAAGCGCTCTGTCTATGAACGGAAAAAAATGGTATTCAGATGCTATGAAGAAGTCTTAGTAATAGCTAAGAGTACCCGACATTACGTAGAGGACCGTGATGTTTCAGCTACCGAAAGAGTTACCGTAGGTATGGGCCCCCCTCACAAATCATCATGTCACTGATTCCTCATTGGAGTAGATTTGTTGTACCTATTACTCTGTAACTGAGCACTCAGATCTAGATCAATGCAACAACTACAGTGTTGGAACATTTCGCCACAGCAGCACTTCATTAAATGTGCACTCCACAGCTTCAGTGCATAGCTAATCCTTTAATGTGTCGTTATTCTTCCATCAACCCCACCCGTGGAGGTGTTAAAAAATGTATGACTCACTTGACGGTTCCCATGGTGTTCCGGAGGACAGACGCGGCAAAGGTTTGAGTGACCCCCACTAGACTGGTGCCATCCACCTCCACTATCAGGTCGTTAACCTGGATCCTGGTGACGCACACACACACACGCGCACGCACACACACACACACACACACACACACACACACACAAACACAAACAGTTTTAGACCAGGATGCATCCTCACAGGCCTTCAGCTTGACAAAATCCTTTGAATTTGAATTTCAAGGGAACCGCAAATGCATAAAAATAGCAACTGGTGAATTCTAATATCCGTCTTGTCGGTGACTTGCTTACTTTGAAGTCAGGGGAATGAGTTGGTAAGGAATGAATAGCAGTGAAGGTGCCAGTTGTTTTTAAACATACCTGCCGTCCCGGTTTGCTGCCCCTCCATCTATGACCGTCTTGACGAAGATGCCCAGCTTCTCCAGTCCCATGTCGGCCCCAGCCCCCATCCCGATGATACTGATGCCCAAGCCATCCCCATCTGATCGACACACAGAGAGGTTGTGACCATGAAACGTAATGCAAAGTGTTAACATCCAATCAAATCCCTATTGAAGTAAACAATACAAATCTAATTAAACCAATGACTGAATACATCAATGAATCTATAAATCAATATAGAATTTCAGTGTGGGTTTTCCTGGCTATCATTTAGTCAATGTTAGAGCCAAGCCGAGTGAGTGGTAAATATAGGAGCTGATAGACTGCTGCACTCTGGGGAAGGAGAACGACAGGAGAGATGGATGAATACTAAACGGATGAATACATTCTAAGCTAGTAATCAAGATATGGATTTCTTTAAAAATAAACATACATTTCTACCTCCACTTCCTAACAATAGTACAACGCCTGTGGAGGGGCTAGACATTTCACGCTATACATGTTTTCTTAATAAAAACATTGCGTCATTAAACCTTGTTCTATAATTGCCCAGTTACATGTTTACGGTGCTATTTTTAGGGGCCGACTGAGTGCTACCTTTCTCCAGCTCCACGGGGAAAAGGTCCAGCCTCTCCACCCTCTTCTCCAGCTCGTACTCGGCGGAGGCGGCCATGGGGTCCACGTCCTCGTTCCGCCTGTCGTAGTCCTCATTGGGATAGGTGGCAAACACCTACGGGGGCCAACAGAGCAGACGTAGGTTTCAACTCTACTTCAGCATCACGCGACGTATAACATGGTGTATCATCACTCCCGCCATCATTATTTGCCTGGAGTGTATAAAATGTGCCAGGTATAAATCATAATGATGCTTTAATTGATCGATAACAGCCTTAAAAAGCCCAATTGACTATAGGTTGGATATTACGTGCACTGAAGTCTTCTCTACTCTTGCTTTAAAAATCAATTCAATATAATTGATAGTGTTTATCACTCACTCTTTAAACTGCATAATGAAATTTGTTTGAATAATTGTAATTATTAGAAAGGGACCTCAAACTAAACGTACTGTTTACATTTATATTGAGGTACAATGGGTCAAACGCAATAAATAATGGTATACATGCTAATAGGTTACATGATAAATGTGTTCATGGTACAATGGCAACGTTTGTCCATTCCAACATAGGCCTAACTGTAATGCAATGGCAAATGGCTTGACATATCAGCAACCACAAAAATAGGTTATCCAGCAGTGGGAAGCTAGTGTGAGGAGATTGGCTCCTAGAATACCATAGGTGATAAGTAATTCTGCACAAATCAAGCCGAGTGCTCCCCTCGCCAGCCAGCCAGCCAGCCACAGCGTTTCACACAGGTCCCATCACTCCAACCCTGGTGTGAAAATCAATCAGCGCCGCTGAAGTTGCTCTCATCTAGATAGAAGCCACTCGTTTAGTCAGAGCTTCCCACATTCAGCCCCCAAGTCCGACAGCATGACAGTTTACATAACCACCCCCAGCATGCTAATGTGGGCCTTCTGCAGCTGCTCTCTCTCTCTCTCTCTCTCTCTCTCTCTCTCTCTCTCTCTCTCTCTCTCTCTCTCTCTCTCTCTCTCTCTCTCTCTCTCTCTCTCTCTCTCTCTCTCTCTCTCTCTCTCTCTCTCTCTCTCTCTCTCTCTCTCTCTCTCTCTCTCTCTCTCTCTCTCTCTCTCTCTCTCTCTCTCTCTCTCTCTCTCTTTCTCTCTCTCTGCTCTTCTTAAAAGTCTCGACCACTCTCTCTCTCTCTGCACTTCCAGGGTGATTATACATGCACCACCTTGCATGCCTCACTGGCCATACTCTTTCCTTTCCAGCCCAGGAACGGCCCTGTGTGTTATCTTTCCCTCTGTCCCGAGCTATTCACCTACTTCGCCCTTCTTCCCACAACGTTGAAAAATGTGTCTCCGTAAGCTTTTCTTTCCCTTGTTTTGCCTTTGTTTGTTTTTTTTCCTTCTCTCAATATTGCGTCACGCTCCTTCTGTTTGCCCTTTTAGTTTCTCCCTCCATAAGTTACACAGTGGCATCTTCTAGCTAGAACAAGCGCTGCCTGGTCACATGGCCACCGTCTCCGTGGCAACCACCGTCTGAAGTGCCTGTCAATTCTGACAGCGCCTTTTGCAATCCAGCCAACCTTCCCCTGGAGACAACTATCCTTCCACTATCGAGTGTCACTGAGGACTGCCTAAGCTTCTCGTGTTTACATCTGAGCGTTCCTCGCCGACAGTGAACTGAGAGCGGCGTTATATTGGCTTGGTACAGAGCCAGACTCCTCCTATCGCCATTGTGCACCACTATTCACCACTGGCAACGATGACACATCCCATAAGGTGCCAGTGAAATTAAAACCAACTCATCGCCACACGCGGACACACCAATGCATATGCTCCAACCCCTCCCGCTCCGCCGTTCTACCTCATAATGCCCTGGTCCTCTGACAGAGCTAATGGGCCTCTGATTTAGGCTTCCTTTGTGTGTACAGGGATTACTCCAATGTGGATCACTGGCAGGCCCACAATATACAAGCTCCACGGCCAGTGTCTCACACTCGCACAAAGCAAAAACAAAAACGCTATTCCTTTAAAAGCCTACGGGCTTCCCCTTTCATCGCTCTCTCAGCAGTTAGCTATGCTCCTTGAGTGCACAGACCAAGAGGCCACAGCTGGTGGCCCTCGGTGCCCTCGTTTCACGCCTGCACCGCTGGGGTGGGGGTGGGGGGGTGGATCAAACGCAAGTCAGGAGCTATTAATGAACCCGCCACCGGAAGAGCAACACAAGCTACATGGGTCGTGACACGCCTAGAGCTTGTTCAGCCAGCGGCCTGCAGCATGTTCACAACTCACTCACTGACACAGGAAACACTTTCCCTTCCAATGCCATCTTAGGTCCCCCCCCAACCCCACCCCCCACCCCCACCCCCCCATGCACACACACCCACACACCCACCACCACAACCACCACAACCACCACAACCACCACAACCACCACCCCTTCGCACAGGGAGATCCTTCCCGGGGCAGACAGGCCTCTAAAATAGCCCATGCGATCCCGTCCCACTATCCCCGCGCGCCGCCCTCGCTCCCTCCCCTCTGCACTGTTAGCATGTAGTAGAATAGGAGGAGATGAGCCGTGCTAGAGCGGATAAGGTGGCTGGCAGTCAATGAGAGCAGTTTAGAGGAAGAGACAAACATTGGGATTAAGGTGGGGGGCTGGGCCGGGCTGGGCCGGGCAGGGCCGGGCAGGACTGGGGGAGGACGCTGCTCCAGTTGTGACAGATAGTAGGTCACAGTAGCTGACAGATGGCCAGGAAACTCCCTCCCTCCCTCTCTGCCTCCCTCCCTGCCTTCCTCCTTCCCTCGTCTCACTACTACCAGTCGCATGGGATGCCCTACAAAAGCTCTACACGGCGCAGCTGTAGCAGCTAGCCAGCAGGCTAAAGCATCCACCAGCTCGTGTGGGTGTCTAGTTTTTTTCTCTCTCTCATTTCTTCATCAAATGCGTAATGTGCTCAAAATGCCTTGTGCGCGGCAAACCCCGTTTTTACGACGCGGTT
Organism: Galaxias olidus; assembly: GCA_026901105.3. Classification (NCBI taxonomy): domain Eukaryota; kingdom Metazoa; phylum Chordata; class Actinopteri; order Galaxiiformes; family Galaxiidae; genus Galaxias; species Galaxias olidus. Next base: position 116,738 of record JAPMUY010002713.1, on the reverse strand, counting down.
GTCATGACAGGGAAAGGCCCAAATTACTATGTTGGTTCTTCCCGCCGGTCCCACCTGCAGTACAGTCCCCTTATTACAGTTCCCTGGCTGGGATGTGGTTGGGTTACACTGTAGGGGCAACCCAAGCGGTTTTGAGCATACCAGCAAATACCAGCTAGCTTGTTCTTCTCCAACTAAAAAGATCTAAACGTGGACAACAGGATGTGTGGAGGAGGAACTGAGGTTTGGTGTTCCACCAAACAGAAATAGCCTGTTCCACGAAGTCTAGGAGAATTCGATTTTGTTTTTTTTATAGGTATGACCATTGCTTGTGTTATTACCATGTTAACATGTAGTATTCTTGTCTATCCCTTCCTTGTTAAGTTGCAATCCATTATCCCTTTGAGATTGTTTTACAATGTTAAGTGTTTTATTATTATGAACTTGTAGATTGTGTTAAATGGCTGGCTTCTTCTAGTTTTGAGTGCTGTGGCCTTTTCGCCAGAAAGTGTCACATCGAAAGCATTGCTTTCCCTCGTGTGAGTGCCTTGAAATGGCTGCTGTCTGCATCCCCAGTCGAAGAGCATTTCAATGGCCCTAATATCGGTTGCAATTAACCCACTATTCTGAAATATTGCGTGGCACATTAGTGTCAGATTGCCAGCATGCCATCAGGGGCATTAGGCTAAGCATTTGAGGAGGTTCGATGCGTGCTTTCTCCCAAACTAAAAACCTCATTAACTCAAAAAAAGATAACACAACAGCGTTCCAGTGTGTGCATGGAGCCAGCAGGACAGGCAGGTTGTACAGGTCTAGGTCAGAGGGCCAGGTAATTACTCTCAAATCCTCTTGAAATTGGGGTCTAATCCACTCCCCAGATGCCGCGGCATGCAGCGCTCAGTTTGAAAATTGGGCATGGCCCACCCTCTGCCCATGAAGCCAATGAAATGGATGCCGTAGGCTTGTCGTGGTAACAGTTGCGTAGCGCTGGAGCCATGTATTTTGCCCGTGCAAGCTTGGTCAGCAGTGTTTGTAGCTTAGCCAAGGGGAGGGGCGGGGCAGCATGAGAATAAGGTCATCGATGCAGAGCTGAACGACGCCCCACGGTATGTGGAAGGACAGAGACATCCCAGAGACAGCGATGGCTAAGGACGCCCTCGATAGACGTTTCTATCGAGCGCTTCTAGAATCACGCCAGAAGAAGTCGATAGGGTGGAGGAAAGCCGTCTATCTATTTCAGTCTGGGCTAGGTGATGTCGGGTTAGACAACAGAAGGCCTGTGGTGTTACGTAAGCCGGTTTTGCTGCAGGAACCCTCGTCGAGTGCGCCTTTGCAAACACCTCTCGCTATCCGCGTGCACCGCAAGAGTGAAGAACAGCGAGCCGGGTCATGCAGCAGGACAGAAGTGGGACACAGTGACCTTGCTGATAATCTGCCTGGTCCCCCCCTCTCCTCCTCCTCCCTGTGGGTATGATGTGTGACGTAGCTGACTGGATCGTCAGTGGACAGTATCAGGGCAACTTGTTATATAGCGATACCTTTACCCCTCCCTGGACAACACTTATTAGTTTGAACCAGCTGAGTTGTTCACAACTGGTTTCATGCCATGCGGTGGTAATACACCATTGATTTTGCTGAATTATCACTACTCATATTTAACAATATTCAAAATAGCAATAACAATAACTGTGTTTCTGGCAGCTATGTTAGATTTAGTTCTACTTTTAAGTCTTACTAATAATATATATATATATATATATATATATATAATATATAATATATCATATGATATATGATTGTAGTCTAATTCAAATAAAGTTTAAGTAGACAAAAAACATTAGCCTTGAAAAAACAGGCTAGTTGACAAGTAGTCATCATTTTAGTCAACTAATTAAGACAGCATCAGAATTAGCTTTGTATGCAGGCTAACAAGGATAATTGCTTTGTTAGTCTGTGAGTGTAGCATATGGTAGTTTTATTTTTTGAGTTGTGTAGGCAGTAGAAACACATGCCTCACGGGGAAAGAAAGAAGCTGGGAAGCAATGGAGAGAGTGGCTAGGTGTAGAACAATCCAATTGATCATAAATCAATTAAACAAATATTTTGGTGAAAAAACCTTGATAAAGACTTAGATGAAAAAATCTAAAGCAATAGGCTTATGCCCAGGGATAGAGGTTATAAAATATATGATTAATCTGATGAAAGCATGTGTGCTATAATGTTACAACAACAAACAAATCGATAAGGCATGAGAGACAACAGCTTCCTGTGTTGCACTGAGTTGTCTGTAACAGTCTGTAACAAATACAATGCTTCTATTTTTACTATATCAGAAACAGGGCAAAGTTGACAAAGAAACAGAGAACTAGAAAGAGAGAGAGAGAGAGAGAGAGAGCGAGAGAGAGAAAGGGAGAATGGAGAGGAGAGAGAGAGAGTGAGAGAAAGAGAGGGCGTCTAAAATGCCGAACAAAGCGGGTAGTGTGAACTCGACTCCAAGCGATGAAGCAACGTCGTGTGTGACAGCTTAAGCGGGGGCTAACACTGAAGAGGAGATGGAATAGAACGAAACACACAGAGAGAGATAGTTCCCAACAACCCCAAACTGCTATCACCACCACAACGACGGACCCTGTGTGTGCGAGAACAGCACCGTTACAGTACACTTGGGGGGGTGGTGGTGGTGGTGGGGGGGGTATGGGGTATGCAGCGAAAAATGGCCCAGGCACGGGGCACTTCCTGTTTCGGATAGAAGGAGAGTGGCACAGTGTGACTGAAGCAGCACTGGCAGTAATTCACTGCCGTGAAATTTTCGACGTTACAAAAATGCCCTCCCGTTTGACCTCACTCCCTCTCCACACCCATGCAGAGCCACGACTGTCTTGACAATAGAGACACTGATAAAGTGTGACGGCCCGCCATGGGGAGGGGAGGGAGGCCTTTCTGCTCAGATGACAGCCATTGTTAAGTACTGTACTGCAGTCTGTAACTTATGGCTCAGGCATGCCACTGCAGTTTGTGGACGGAAAACCGGTGATAGGAAAATAGCTTTAGTTTAGTGGTTCTACTCTATTGTATTTTTTCTTCACAGAAGCCAAATTATTCACTGGCTGTAACAAGCATAAGAAATCATGCAATTAAAAGTGGCTGAAACAATCCTGTAGCCTCATGGCAATATAAAATATGCTTCAATGGCTGACGTAGTTCTGGTACCTACGAGAAGAGTGAGATGAAGGAAGCGTTTTACTTGAATGGTCATGATACGGGCCAGGAAGCCACAGTCAGCAGAACTGCTGCTATATGTGGGAGTGTGGGATGTACAGTGTCAGGGCCCATTGGAGCTGCCAGACCGCTGCATGCTTGATACCTCGGGGCAGTGCAGTGAGACTGAGCTGGGATAACACAGGATCTTCTGCTCCTCCATGGATCATTACACCCCCCCAGCCACTGAGACACTCCAATCACACTCCTCATCCACTCCTTTATTTGCTACGGTATCACAGGCGCACAAACACACACACACACACACACACGCACGCACGCACGCACGCACGCACGCACGCACGCACGCACGCACACACACACACTCACACACACACACACGCATGCACACACATAAACACATTCTCTAGATCTAGCTCACTTAGTCTCTCTTGCACTGATACCATACATACAAACACAGAGGACCAGACAGTACCTCCCTCATCATCTAGCCATGAACCAACCAAAATCCAATGTTAACTGCATGACAAGTGACCTGTCAGCCTGTTCAGAGCATCCCACATGGTTTGGCAATTATTTTTCTCCCTGACAATTAGATACAGAGAGAAGAAGCTCCCACTGCATTTTAGATACAAATCTACATAGCAGCTTTTTTAAGAGAATGCATTGGCCATTGGCCATTGACTGGCAAGCCGGTTTAGCACTGTGCTACTGCTGGATCTCATTGGTGTGTGGAACTATATTAGAGTGCACGCAATCACACAAACACACACACACACACACACACGCGCACGCACGCACGCACGCACGCACGCACGCACGCACACACACACACACACACAGTCAATAAACCAATAATTACAATAGAATGCAGGCTAAATTAAATAGATGTGCTGTCTGTTTTGGGTGCTCTGGGGCAACGAGCCAAAAATGATATAACGACTGGCTGTTAAAATCTTGGTACTGTCACGTAATCTCACCTTGATGGGCTCGATACTGAAGCGGAGCTTACGAGAGGGAGGCGGGTCCTCCTCCGCCGGCAGACCAGTTATCTCCGTGCAGCTGGACTCGGGCTCATAGCTGTCATCTTCCTCCTCCTCCTCCTCCTCCTCCTCCTCTTCCTCCTCCTCGCCCTGGCTTCCCCCAGAGTCCTCCCCCACGGCGCTGTAGCTCCGGATGTCCACCTGTTCAGCACTGCTCTGCTCCTCTTTCTGAGTCCTACCCTCCTCCTCCTCCCCCTCCTCCTCCGCCGCCAAATCCTTCTTTCTGCCCTTCTCTGTATTCTTCCTATCCGTTGCACTGTTGGTGCCCTTTGGAGAGGTCTCCTTCCCTGGGACGTCTCGGTTGGCCATGTCGTTTCCGTTCTCCAGCGTCACATGGACATCGGCCTGCACTAACGTGCTACCTGGCTCCTGGTTCCCAGAGCCTTCCCTGTCAGCTTTCTCCACTTTGCCCCCCTCTACACTTATTTCAGGCACAGTCATAACCCTCAACTCTTTAGGTTCATCTCCATCCCCCGAAAGATCTGCAGAGCAAGAACTCTGGTTGCCGTTGTGTCCTCCATTCAGACTTTGGGCAGAGGGATCCACCTTGGACCTGGGGCTCCGTGGAAGCCCATCCTGCTGGTCGCCTTGGCTGCGACACTCCTCTTCCTGGTTGCTGGGGGGCAAGGCACGGACCCTCTTGGTGATGATTTTGGAGTTGAGGACGCCCACCTTAGCGCAAACCCCCCTGGAGGGCAGTGGCGGGGTGGAGGAGAGGCGATGGAGGTTGTTGCGCAGCTCGGAAGCTCGTTCGAATACAGCGCTGAGCTGGCTGACGGTGGGTGACACGGCCTCGATGGTGTCCAGGCTGTCCAGGGATTCTGTGCTGCCATTGAAACGAGACATGTAATCCAGCCTGCCATCCGGGTAACCTGAGGTTTTCTCTGTTTTCAGCAGGACTCTAGTGGTGGCTAGCTTCTCCTCTTGCTGTTTCTCTTCCTCTTCCTGCTGCTGTTGCTGCTGTTGCTGCTGTTGTTGCTGTTGCTGCTGCTGCTCAAATATCCTACGGGTCTCCTGCAGCTTGGAGTAGCTGGGCGATGAGGCCCGCTGCTGTCCATTGTCTGCTTTAGGGTCGAACTTATTGACACGCTCCGACACGGTGGATCCTAATTTGAGCAGAGCGCTATGATCCACATTCTCATTCAAGCTACCGGCTCTAGGGAGGGACAACCGCACAGACTTTTCAGGGGTATTGTCGGCGTCCTCCAGCCCTTCCCCATCCGTAGGGGTGGTTTGCATCTGCATGAACATGTTTTTGATACGGTGCACATTGGAGCCGTACGTCCTGCGTCCTCTCGGGCCTTCTTGGAACTCTCCATTTGAATTGTCTCTTACGGGCTTCAGCGCCTGCATCCCCGCTTCGTAAGCGTTTCTGTGCGGGGATGGGCTCCTTAGGTTAGAGCCAGAGCCGGTGCTCTTGGAAGTGCCTTCGGTCTTCATCATGGTCATTCAAGCGTCGCAACAGATGCTCAGCAACGGCATGTCTCCATTCCCTTCCTCTTTAGCAGCACAAATCGGTCTAATCCACCAACAGCCGACTCTATCAAGGAGATGGTGCCGAGACTATAATGGCAGATGCAGAGAAAGGAAAAACAACAGTATTGTTAAAGGCCCCTTGCAGCCAATGCGATCCGGTGCAATGGTGATAGTGAACACGATGCATCTGTCATTGGGCTACCTCAATTGAAATTATAACAAAAACCTTAGCAAATAACACGAATATAAATGTTTTGGTTATAAAAGCATTGCTGCAGAAAACTGGAACAGTAAGTAATGAACTACGGATTTACCACTGACGACAGATTGCTTACGTTTAATCCCTTTTCACAGGCAGCATCATTTTGATCTCTTGATTTTCTGAACTGCAGATTTCTGGTCCTCCTCTCGTGAAAGCGGAGTACTGCCAGACTGCTGCATGGAGGAAGGACGCTACTGGGTCATAGTGCCCAGAAACATTCCCCCACCATTTTTTTATTTTTTTATTATGCTTTTTCGTTGGTTAGTTTGCAGGACTGATTGCTCGACAAAAATATTGTATCTAGATCTATTTATCTATTTAGAATAAAACAAATGCACTTAAGATTCATTATGTAGTAACCGATTATACCCTATCAAAGTGTATATATTAGCCTTGTATCAACTGTTTCCAATAGATAGCCTTTTATGTAACCTATATTTCTACAGTCTGAAGACAATAAGCTTGTTTCAATTAAAATATCAAATTGCAGACCATTTTTTCGACATGGTCATTTGTTAAGGCACATAGTAATGTCATACAAGGAGTTAGGACCCAGGAGAAATGTGGATTTACGTCAGAAGATTCGGTCCAATGATATATCCGCATTTAGCCTTTTCGCTTCCTGTCAGCTAACTACTATTATGATGCATGCTTCTTTATGTTGTCATAGTTGACCAACATATTTCAAAATTTCTACTTAAAACTGACTATTTTATGTAGAGCTGATCAATCAGTTACTTTGTTCTCATAGAAGCTGTTTAAAAACAAAAAGGGTAAAGCCTTTTTGCTGCTTCCATGATGCTGTACTACATTTTAGGCTGTTCATCTGCATTGTCTATCTTTAATTTGGCAACATAATAAATCAATTATTTTATGGGTCATCGCTCATCAACTTCCTGTGCAACAGTAGACACTGTCCACTAGACTTGAGATTAAAGCCTGGACGATAGTGCTATCTGTCTAACCTGTCTGCCCTAGCAGTCACCGCCCCACCCATTGCTTTTTTATGTGATTTTTGGCGCTCTGTTTTTGATTTATAGATAGTTGAATTGTAAAGACAAACCATGTACTGTAGTCAGACCATATTTACTTGACATATGGTGAAATATTTATGATAAACTTTTTGATGCAATGCAAAGATAGATGATTCTGACATATGTGTGACTAATAGTTCACAAGCAAACCACACAGGTTGTACGTTGAGATCTACTGTATCTCATGCCTCAGGCATGCAGACACGGACATTCTCTCTCTCTCACACACACACACACACACTATCAATATATCTCTCTCACACATATACAGTGAGAGAGAGAGAGAGAGAGAGAAAGAAAGAGAGCCATACTTCAGTAAGTTATTATGAGTGTTGGGAAAAAATAGCTCTGAAATGCCCCTGCTTGTGACCCAACCCCTCTCCGCTTGGTCCTGTCAATCAATCCAAAACAAGATGGCAGACAAAGGGAGCTGGGTCTTCTTCTTAGCAGGCAAGTTACCATCTATAATTTTATTGTATTTATACACTAACATTGGCTCTAGGTAGATGGAAATGGTCTCCCACATGATACTGCTTCTGTAGCTACTTTAAAAACAATTAGATATGCAGGGACAAAATACAGTATAAAATCATAACATCAAAACTTGTGTTTTGACGCAAAGAACATGCCAATAGTATCTATTTGTACTGAAATGTAATCATACAGTATTTTGCCTTGGAGATTCAAAAATAATGACGTTGTGCCTGTGTCTTTAGTGTGTCTGTCCATTTTCTATGTGACCAAGGCTGACATCAAGCTTTACGCTCCTGTGGGAAAACTATTTACATATGAGCTGCTGAGAGAGACCTTCCAAAATGAGTTTGAGCCACTGACTAAGCTCCATGGTAAATATGCATCTGCTACTAGTGATTACAATCTTCGGCACAGTTCAATATTTAAGCAAGCTATACCTTACATACACTTCATTACTGCACTAGACAAAAACACATGAAATGTACATGTAAATTGTGTGATTGTGTAAATGCTTATGTTCTTTGTTTTTTTCACTCAATTCCACACAAAAAAATAAATAAATAACTAAACAGCTGGACGCTTTTATGATGACGCCATGGTGTTCAAGTGCAACCAACAGTTCTTCCCGGACCTGCCGGAGTGGCTTCGCTTTACCCAGAGACACCCCCATGATGATGGCTTTCTTTATGGTTCACCAACCATCGCAGGCAAAAGCATAATTGAGGTACACATTTCTACAAACTAAAGTTTCTGTCCTGACCGTTGTTAGGTTCTACTCACACCCCTGACTGAATCAATCCACAGCTTCAATGCAAATAAATATTTTGTTAAAATGTAAAAGTTGTAGATTCAATTCAAAGTTTTTTCATTTATTTTACAGGTCACAGCAATAAACAAAAGGAGCTACGAAACAACAAGACAAAAGCTGTTCATAAATATCCTTCCAGGTAATATTTGCATAGATTTTACCTGTGGCTTAATTGCATTCACAGCAGAAGTTTGGATTCTAATGGTTGCTATTTGCATTGCTGTTTCCCAACTATAAGCACATTGTTCCCACAGAAAAGACTATGCGCTATGAGGCAGAATTCTTCCTCAAGCTGAGAGAGATCGAACAGGTGCTGCCCTCTACTGTTCAGAATGAGATCAAGCAGGATCTGCAGAGGCTGTGGAAAACTGCTTCCACTCTAGAGGTTGTCAACATCACTTCAGCTTTGGATCGTGGAGGCAGAGTACCTCTTCCTGTGCCTGGCCACTTTGAAGGGTAAACGGTGGAATCATATTCCTACATCGTAAAACGCACAAGATACAACTTTCTGTGATAAGGTGAAGTCCTGCCACATTATTTGAGACGGTAGTAAATTATAGAGCGAACACTTCAAACACATGACTTTCAAACTGTGACAACATTCTGATCATTCTATAGATATTGTAATGTTGAGTGGAGGACGATTTCAAATGAATGACCTTGAGCAACTCAAGCATATATGATCTACAATGCACAAAATGGCATTTTTGTCCTAGAGGGCTTGAGAACCAGTTTATTGTTTCTGGTAATGATAATTATCATTAATTGAAGTGCTATTATTATTTTTTTATCCTAGTGTGTATGTGAAGGTGGGATCCCAGCAGTATTTCTCAGAGTGCTTACTGAGGACTCTGGCGCCGGAGCACCAGAAAATGTGTGAGGCGGGTTCCAAGATTCCAGGGGACTGTAACTTCTGCAGTATCCCCAGCAACTGTATCACCTGGTGTAAAACCACACTGGTAATAATAATACATTTCACTTCGTAATGCGCTTTACTTTGTAACAACACTCTCAAATTGCCACAGCCAACATTAGGTTTACATTATAGAACATATAAAGTATTACATTTTGAACAAACAAAACAAAACAAAACAGAGGAAGGACATGAGATATCCCAAAGTCCCCATCTTTCCTTACTCACCGTCTACTAGAGGTGTTATTTCTACTGGTATGGATACTGCCACTTTTAGGCAAATCTCTACTCATACCACTTCTTACTAAGAATCAGCACAAAATAATATAATAGTAATGTGTCAAACAGAAACAAAAGATAGTGTACCGTGTAGATCGTCTGATCATGTCCAAAGTGAAAATCTCACTACATAACCCCTCTTCTCCTTCTTTTTAGACAGACTTGTCCAACCGTGGGCCTGCTCCCCCTGCCCCTACAATGGGCTCCGGGATCCTTGAGGAGGGTGGGGTGTACGATCCTCCCGAGTCCCCCCCGGGCAGAGATTACCTCCCAGACTACATCGTGACCGTTATTGTCCCCCTGGCTCTCGCCATCATCTTGTGTCTTCTATTGAGCTACATCATGTGCTGCAGGAGAGAGGGAGTGTATGTTGACAGTTTGTGTTTTTGTCTTTGTAGACTGCCAAAGACCATTATGCTATTGAATGGATAATGCAGCCACCTCTGGTGTCTTTTCTTCAGAAGCTCTTGACAGTTTTTTTTTTCATTCCCACAGAGAGAAAAGAGATGCAATGACACCTGAGTAAGTCACACCTAAACGATTCACTAAACAGGGTATCCTGATCATTTTTATTTCCTCGCCGATCATAGATCCATAGATAGATAGATCATGGAACTGCAGTCAAATTAATAAACTAATTCCAACACCATTATTGTCAGCATCACAAAGAACTTTGCCTGACCCACACTGAAAGACCCAGTCGTCTCACTCTCAACTGTTCCTTGTAAACTACCATTCTGTTTGTGTCTGTGTGCTGCAGAATCCAGCTGTTCCACCACCACACCATCCATGGGAACAGTAGCGAGCTGCGGAGCATGGCCGGAGGTCGCGGTGTTGTCCCACCTTTGTCCACCTTGCCCATGTTCAACGCTCGCACGGGAGAGAGGGCTTCGCCCACGCAGTCCGACAACATCCCTCTTATCATGGCCCAGCAGTAAGTAGACCGCGTGCTGTTTCTTTATAGCAAAATATTTAGAAATGGTTAAGGAACATTTTATGTGTTGCAATATATATCACTATTATCATAAAGCATTTTCTATGTTTTTTTTTAATCATAATACTAATGTATCTTCTCTTTCATAGAGAGCCATACACTGACACATTGCCCAGGTAAATTCATAGTTTTTCCCACTCCTGATACTGAGCACTTATTTTACAATTAAGAGGTGCGGAAGAGAAAACTCTGACCCATGCATACTGATATTATGTTAATTAAACTCTTTATGGCTTATCATTTTTGTTTTGCAGAAAATAAAAAAAGAATGCTCTTTGACATCCCTGAAATGTCACGTGAGTTTGCAGTGGAATTTCAGATGGTCTAGTTTATTCCGTCAAATGCTTAAATCTTTTGAGCGGTTGTTTGTGGAATTATCCCTGAGTGTACAGGTGTGAGTTTTGCTTATAGATTTTTTCCACCCAATGTCATAGTTTTGAATTAAATATTGTACATACTATTCTCTATATCCATAATAAAATTATTCTTGACATTAGTAAAATCATTTATCAATAAAATACTAGGCATATCACAAGGTAATGTACCTGTATCCATTTAGAATTCGAACAGATGTTGTACAAACCCAATATATCTTGCAAATCAAACCACACAGGCCAGAGTAAAAGTTAAACCTTCCATTTGTGAGAAACTGCCGGACCGCTGTTCCATGGAATCTAGTGCAGAATTGAAGTTGTTGCAATGAACTCCACAAGGGGTCGCCAGTGTGTTTTAAGCGGATGATGTGACCATTTGTTAATACAATTTTCGAGGTGATACACTAGACACAGACATCCTAAGTGACACATGCCCAGCCTGTATTTCCAGATGACTGACTATTTAATGGTAACACAACTCATTAATTGTCTCTTTTCTCTCAGTGTTTAGTATTTTTCTACTTAATAGCTAAACAAGCCAAATGGATGTTTGGACGACTGTTGTAAGTCAGTGGACACATTCACACTTAGAAGAAAAAGAAGTGATATTGTGTGTAAAGCTGAATAGGGAAGCCAGATTGACATTTCAAACATTGAGTAGACCACTTCTCATGCTTTATTTCAGCATCCAAAATAATTAAAAACATCTTGATTTATTATACATGTACAAAATAAGTACAGATTCTCTTTTAAGTCATGAAAGTAGGTCTGCTTCAATTGAAGTTTTTGTCTTTTCTTTCTTTTTTTTAGAAACCCTTTGCTAAAAAAAAGGAAACAACCAACAACATGAGCAAAGGGAGAGGAGAAGTGTGCTGTTTAGTGAGGAAATATCCACAGGGGCAAACAGACATAATATGAACACTGAACATCAGAGGTGGGCAGAAAAATTATATTAACCAGAAAGAAAAATCCACTTGCTTAATCTACACAGACATGATTGCATTGCTTTACATCCATCGTAATAATCTTTCAGAGAAATTCTTTTATTAGACCAACACTTAAGAAAATAATTGCACTGCATAGACAACAAGGCAGTTAACTCAATTTAGTAGCACCAAAGATCCTGCAGGCATTAGTGGCAATAAGTACAGTATGACAGTGACCACATTTCCTGTCAAACACCAATAACTGGACCTCGTCGAGTTGATAATAGCACCCTTAGCAAACTGTTGTTTCAATGGTAAGATGGAAGACTTGTGTCGTAAAATATACCCTTTGGTTTTAGGACTTCTTTTATGAGGTAGCCATATAGGTATCAAATTGAAGTTTGTTTTTTCTCTTGCTCTATTGATGACATTTTCCTGAGAAACACAGAGGTGTTTTTCATGAATTCAGAACAAGAAGACACTTCACTGTCATTTTTACAATTTATTTAACACCAGAAAATGGTACATATCATTTGTTGTTTTCGATGTCCTTCCGCAGTGGTAAAAAAACAAAACGGTAAACGTCACCTGTGTTTTATTCTGTGTTGTTTCTGTCTTTTTCAAACTCCAGGGGGAAATTTTACACAAGTATTATTTTCTTGTTGCCAGTGGAAACAAAAGATTCTTTTAATGTGTCCTTGTGGCTTTGGTTGTTGTAGCAGTCCCCCCAAAAAACAAAAACAATGTCTTCATCAGAGTAGTTTTAAGCATGTGGACCAATGGCGGCCGAATGAGTTTTGAAGGTATAGACAAAAGATTTAGAGATGACTGCTAGAAAAAAACAAACATATTCATGTCCAGATTTCTTTTTTTCTTTTGTTACACGAAGCAAACTGGGCCAACTTCGACGCCAAATTCCTGATCAGGTGCACCAACGTCCATAGGAGCGATGTCAATGATGGGCAGGCGGGATGTTTTAGATGTTTTGTAATCGATGATTGTCTTGCCCCATGTGCCAGTGTGTGACTAATAGAGAGAAAGACAACATGACAAATCTTAATAGAAAGTAGACAATATAAAGAAAAATAACAAGTTGGGGGGGGTACAACTGGCACCTATTATTCAACATGTATCTAGATTACTACTGTACATGTTGTGCTGAATTACGCTGAGGGTCTGTAAGGGCTTTACAGCCAATTAAAGATCTACAAAGACGCGGCAAAGAAGTGAGAGTAAGGTTCTCACCGTGCAGCCGTCCTCGCTGACGCTGTATGTGAAGCGGCTGTTGCCCTCGGCTCTGATCTCCACGTCGTTGGAGCCCTGGATCAGGATGGCCTTCTTCAGGTTGCCCGTGGCTGAGTCCATGTAGGCGATGCTGTTCTTGCAGTGGTACGTGATGTTCTGGGAGGCCTGGTTGGACATCAGGCGCATGAAGGCCATCTGGATGCTGACGTCCTCGGGATCAGCTCCATCGCTGCCATACTGGAACTGCAGGGGCAAGGAAGGAGAGCTTAGGCCTTAGTACAGAACCAACCCTTCTCAAGTTTACATTTGAAAAAGCATAATTGCAACATATCATATCTATACTTCTATACTACATCTATTGTGTGTGTATCTACTGTATATATGTATATGCATACACATATTTTACATTTTAAAAGTAGTGCAATAAATTAAAGGTGTGCCCCTGCTTTGGTAACTACTGGCAACCTTCTCCAGCATCGTAACGTCCGTTGTAAGTGTGCTGATGGTTGTACTGCCACATGTCTCACCTGAGATCCACCGGTCATGGACTCGCCGAACCAGACGTGCTTCTTCTCTCTGATGTTCTTGCTGGTATACCAGTTCTTCATGGGGATGGTGGACTGGAATGCGGAGACGCAGGTCTCGCCGGTCTCCATGTTGCAGTGGACCTTGATGGCATCCAGAGAAGATCCCTGGTTGGGGTCGACCCAGTACTGGCCTGTGTAATGGCAGAGCAGCAGACAGTGAGGACAGGGAGGATTTACTTGAGCTCACCATTTTTCTTTTATAAAGCGTACTCTCGTTACTGATCAACCCAGTTCACTTGGCCAATTGTTTATTGGATTTGATTCCCCTGATTTATTTCCCTGACTTTCATTGGATTTCATTTCTCCATATGTTCCTTCATTTGTTCGTTCATTCGGTCATTCATAGACCCTAACGACCGTGTCCGGTCTTAACTCACCACTCTTCCACTCAGGGTGGCACATCCTCAGGTCGCGGCACATGCGGGCGGGGTTCTTCTTGGTGCCTTCGGGGCTGCGGATGTTCTCGATCTTCTGGCTCAGGGTCTTGAGAGTGGTGTCCACCTCCATGTCGCGGTCGCGCACCATGCTGGCGTCGTCGGCGCGGTAACCACCGTGCCCACCGCGGTAGGGATCGGGGGCCTTCTCCTGCAGGGGCTGGCTGACGAACATGTCGAATCCACTGCCGGGAGGTCCGGGGGGGCCGGGAGGACCGGGAAGACCAGGAGCACCCTGAGGTAAAAGCACTTTTTTTTATTACAGTAACACAGGGGGCTGGGAGAAAAAAAAGCCTGTGCATTTCTATGTTCTATATGTGAGTTTCTAAGTATTGTAAGTTTGTATTAAAAAGGAAATACATCTAATAACATAAACATAACAAAAAACTAAATGAATATGACAAACTTTATAACAGGGGGACTTACAGCAGGTCCCATCTCTCCATTGCGACCACGAGGTCCAGGGGGTCCGATAGGTCCGGGCAGACCGTTCATGCCATCCTTACCAGGGGAGCCAGAGGATCCAGAGGGACCCTGCAGGACAACAGCAATACCATCACTTACTATGAGACAACCACAGTTCAATTCAATTTGACAGACTGGTTGCATCTTTTTAAAGAACATTTGAATTTCGTTTTTCAAGTTGTGCAGTTTCTTTAAACTTACGTGACTGGGACCGTAGGTGGTGAAATGTCCTCTCCAAATCTTTATAAATGAGAGGCGAGCATATGATATTACGTGGGGGACTGGAACAAAGACTCAGATAGACTTACTCTGGGTCCAGCGGGCCCATTGGCACCAGCGGGTCCTTGCTCTCCATTGGATCCCTGAAAGTGACCAGTCACAAATCACTATCATGTCAGAGACCAACCCTAACCCACAAGCCAAGACACTGCATATAGCAGTCCTATTATACATAAACAGACAAACATATTCTGTATTGCAAAAACAGTTTTCAACGAGACTTGGTGTTTATGGATATCACCACAGGATCATACTCAGACATAGAATTTACTCTGTGATGATTCTTTGATAGTGTATACTCACAGCAGGTCCGGGAAGACCCTGCATTCCGGTGAAACCTCTGTGTCCCTTGTGGCCTCTCTCTCCAGCTTCTCCAGCCTCTCCCTTGTCACCACGACCA
Organism: Galaxias olidus; assembly: GCA_026901105.3. NCBI lineage: Eukaryota > Metazoa > Chordata > Actinopteri > Galaxiiformes > Galaxiidae > Galaxias > Galaxias olidus. The sequence continues at coordinate 101,547 of JAPMUY010002713.1, read as the reverse complement.
CCAGCAGGGCCCTAGAAATGTGAATTCACACACACACACACACACACACACACACACACACACACACACACACACACACACACACACACACACGCACACACACACACACACACACACCAGCAAGAGAAGGTCAGTACAGTTTCAAACTTCTGTTTTTCATATTGAGGCTGTTGTATTTTGTTTGTTGGGGCTTTATGATGAAATGAATGATGAACGTACATTACCACCGCGGGCCCCGGCGGGACCAGCAGGACCGGCAGGACCAGCTGGACCCTAGAGGTTCAAACAGAGTGAATCAAACAATGGACAGTTCCTCGTGAAAGCCAACATGGTTCATATAATTTCAGTTGCTATAAAAAAATCTAGTGTCAGAACATCAGAATATCTTGTATCAGTGTAGTCGATTAAAGTTTATTTTGCCCAAGATGGAACTCATTTAAATTAGGATAGTGTATGAAGGCACTTTTGAATTTCATAAAAGTTTGGCTGAGGCTTTGCTACTCACAGCCTCTCCGCGGTCGCCACTCTTTCCAGATGGGCCAACGGTTCCGGGAGCACCGGGAGCGCCAGGAGCTCCGGGGGCACCAGCATGACCACCCTCACCACGGTCACCCTGCACAACAAAGGGCCGAGAGAGGGACGGGTCAAAGGACACCAGGAGACACCGTCTCACATCGTTCTCTCCTGTAGCTTTCAGGGAGCAGCCGTATTAGCCACGGTGGCATGAAAGGGCTGTGGCAGATAGCACGAGGAGCAGGCTCACCTTGGGGCCGGCAGGTCCATCTCTTCCGGGAGCACCATCGTGACCTTGGGATCCCTACAAGCGGAGAAAATATATTAGTCAATGGTCAACAATAGCTTGCTTTTCATCACAGTTACTAAATACTTAAAGACAAACTTTACACAACAACGTAGGCAAAAATGAAGGGATTTTCTCACCTCGCGTCCAGCTTCTCCGGGAGCACCAGACAGTCCAGGGGGTCCCATGGGTCCAGGGGGTCCCCGCTCTCCCAAGGGGCCACCAGGTCCTTGCTTACCGGGCTCACCCTGAAGAATTAAAAAGGGGCAGCTAAGAGCTTGTAAAGATATCAGGAGACTGTGAAAGATTTGTGACTTTGATTAAGAAGGGCATCTTCAGAGTCAATATTTAGGTAAGCTTGGCTTTAGGTATTTTACTATATCAAACATTACATCATAGGTAGTTTAAGATCTGCCAATAAAGATCTTAGGAATTATTTGGGGTTTGTCATCCATCATTACTTCATTGAAGTTTGAAAATTCAACGGTTAGTGAATGAGAAAGCCTCTTACTCCGGGTCCGGCGAGACCAGCGAAGCCACGCTCTCCACGCTGACCTGGCAGACCAACAATACCACGCGTACCAGAAACACCCTGAGGGCCTGGAATACCAGAGGAACCCTGGAGACAAAGGACAGGGGCATTGCTTAGCTGCAGCACTGACAACAGTACAATAGAACAAAAATCAAATACACTCAATTATGTACGCAACCCCTTTCATGGTAAAACATATTCCAGTACACTCACATTTGGATACTATGCCCCTTTTTTTGAAGATAATTATCAATATTTTTCCATGAACTTACAGGAGCACCATCTGCACCAGGGGATCCCTTCTCTCCAGAAGGTCCTGGGGGTCCACCGGCGCCGACCTCTCCAGGGCGACCAGCAGCACCATTCTCACCGCGATTTCCTCTCTGTCCCTCTTTGCCAGCGGGTCCAGTGGGGCCGGGTGGACCACCAGCACCCTGGAAGAAGAAGAAGAAGAAGAAGACGAGGGGTTCTTCAGGTTTGACCTTGTTTCTCTATGCATGTGTGCTTCCTTACTTTGTTTACAGTAATATAATGCTGTACAGAACTACAATAAAAAATATTGGACTTTTGATTTAAACAGGGTGAACATGAATGACGGCAGGGAGGATACTTACAGCAGGGCCAGGTGGTCCTACTCTACCAGCAGCTCCGGGGAAACCAGTAGCACCCTACGCACACGCACAGCAAGAAGAAGTGGACAGGGGTTTTTAAACAATTTAAAATCCTTGCCCAAAAAAGACAGTAATTAATTTGTATACTGTATATGCTTTCGCTCATCGATTGAATAGTGATCATTTCTATTTCATAACATAAAGTATTTTAATACGACCCTACAAAGGATAAGCGGTATAGCCAATGGATGGATGGATGGATGGATGGATGGATGGATAACATAAAGTATTTTAATTAAAAAAAACAGGATTGAGGAACTACTTACAGGAGGACCAGCACCACCACGTGCTCCCTTGGCTCCAGTTGCTCCAGCAGGTCCCTGTGGATCATAAATATCAGTCAGCAATACAGACATTTCTGTTTTTTTCCTGAACTGTCAACAACTGTCACCTTTATGGTGATTCGGGTCTTACTATTTGTATTTCAAACTTAAAATGAAAGACTCCCGGCGCTGCAAGCAGAGCGGTCATTCAACCCACCTGAGGTCCAGGGGCACCACCAGGTCCAGAAGGTCCGGGTGCACCAGCATCTCCTTTGGGTCCGGTGTCACCAGACTCTCCCTTGTTGCCAGGCTGACCATCAGAACCCTGGAGAGGAAAAAGTGGAAGCAGAAGTGGTCAGATCAAACGAGGATATGAACGTAACAGCTGTTACAATGTAAGGACTGTATGAGATGTCATGTTTGATTTTTGCTTGTATGCAAAAAAACATTTGCCCTATAAAGCATAACTTACAGGGGGTCCAGCAAATCCAGCAGGTCCGTTGGGGCCAGACTCACCACGTGCACCCTGGGGGATTATGGGAAAAGACACACAGGTCAGCATACAATCATTACAGCCGTTTCAATCCTCTACTTGTGTAAAAACGTTTGGGTATAATTAAACATATTTAACACGATGCGAGGGATTTTCCCAACGTTGTGGAAGTATTTTCCCAACGTTGTGGAAGTATTTTCTCAACGTTAACGGTCCGGTCATATTATATGGGTTATGTGTGACATGAAATATAGTTGAGGGTTTCTTACAGGGGCACCACGAGAACCAGTGGATCCAGCAGGGCCGACAGGTCCGCCCTCACCCTAAACATAGAGACATGATGAAAAAGAAGTTAGACAAACCATTTCAAATGTCAGGCATGCCTTAGTTATCGGCTGCCTCAGGATACGTTCTGAACGAGATCTAAAGGCACTTACAAATAAATAAATCAGAGATTCATATCCACCCACACTTGTTTATAACTATGGAGATCCTTATTCTTACCTTCTCGCCAGGGGCACCAGCTGGTCCGGGGGGTCCAATAGCGCCAGTCATACCGCGCATGCCATCCTTCCCTGGGCCACCATCAGCACCCTTGGGACCGCCATCGCCCTGTGGAGAGAAAGTAAGATCCCATCAGCCTCCTATGTATTCCGTTAAACCAGCCTTCTGTCAGTTGGAGTTTCTATGTGTGTGTAAAGAATAGTCTATTGTGAAATGCTTACTCTGTCTCCTTTCAGACCAGGCATACCACCTGCTCCACGCTCACCGGGCATTCCCTGAAGACCTGGGGTTCCCAGGCCACCAGGGGCACCAGCAGCACCGGGCTCTCCCTGCACATGACAAAGCGAGTGAAAATAATTACAGAAGGATTCAAAAGTATCTAAAAGGTATGCATGCCCAAAAGTCATGTAAATTGAACCAAAATAACGTGAAATACGTAACGTATTTATGAAAGTGTTTTTTTTCCTCATACCTTAGCACCATCGTTACCAGCGGAGCCTGGAGCACCACGGGGTCCAGTGGGTCCAGCAGTGCCTGTGGCTCCACGCTCACCGGGGAAACCTCTGTCGCCCTAGGGGTGGCGAAAACAAACGCACGTCAACTATTGAAGAGTCATCTGCATAACGGTGGAAGAGGTTCTTCACAGCCTAAGATGGCCGTGGTGGCACGTGTTCGGGTATTTCAATCGCCAAGATGGCATGTGTTCCGCTATTTCCGCTATCGCCAGGGGTGGCAGCTTTTCGGATATTTCTATCGACTGTGGATACTTACTCTAGAGCCGGCGGGTCCGGGGCCACCAGCCTCACCAGGTGCACCCTACAGAGGAGAGAGGACATGCTAAGTACAAACAGTGGCTTAAGAATATTTTGTAAAAATAATACAGATGTTGTCTGAGCATGATGATGGAATAGATAATAATAATTGATGACGTAGGCAAATAGTAGAGGTGCCAAATAAACTGCAAGTGTATTTATGATCTTATAATATGATGTTGGAACCTCATTATAGGTGTTGTTTGTTACAATATCAAAAAAAAACATTATTATTTGTACCTGCTCGCCAGGCTTGCCTGTCTCACCAGTAGAACCTTGAGTTCCAGGCAGACCCTAAAAGATATTACGGAAAATCAAGAGGTCAGATTTCAGCTGGATTCAGGGCATTGCTGTATAACGATGGTTAAACAGAAAAGATTACGCTGTGAGCACCATAGCAACGTGCACCTACTTGGAAACCAGGGGATCCAACGGGTCCCTGCTCTCCTCTCTCTCCTGCAGGTCCCTAAGAAGGGAAAAATAAAATGCATAACAAATTTAGTTGGCTCACACACTAAATTACTTTTTATCTTTTGTACTTGCAGTAACTATTATAAAATACTGTTGTTATATTGTAACTATTGCAAAAACGTGAAAGCCGAAAACATTACTTTATACTATTTAGATTTATGAATATATCGTAAGTAAAAAATGTAAATAGTACACACAGCGGGTCCGGGGGGGCCAGGAGCACCAGCATCACCATCTTTACCAGGTCCACCCTAAAAATACAAAAAAAGTGAATAGTTACACATCAGATACACATTAATTCACCGGCTGATCAGTTATTTTCAAAGGTGCTACATGATGCTCAAAGTAACGAGGCACTGTTTGTACTTACAAGAGCACCAGTAGCACCAGATGGTCCTCTCTCACCAGGCTTTCCACCATCACCCTAGGAAAGACAACAAGGCCACCATGATTTACTTTTTGTGATTCAATAGTTTTGACAAGATACATTTTGAGGCATTAGAACACAACATCTTAATTTTATTCCATCTATAATATGGAATAGTTTTAAACAAAACATGTATTTCTTACATTGGTTCCTTTGGGTCCGGGGAATCCCATGACTCCAGGCTGACCTCTGGATCCAGCGGGGCCTGGGGGTCCGGGGCGGCCATCTTGCCCAGATACACCCTACAATCAAAGGTAAAAGAAAACTTGAAAATGTATTTGCCAACAATCTTTTGTTATATGTTTATAGAAACAAAGTAACACTTATATTCTGTCAAAAAAATCTTCTTGCAAGCGCAGTTCGTGTATATATTTTATATATTTCAGTAATTCATAACTTACAGAGGAGCCAACTTTGCCATCAGGGCCAGGGCTTCCAGGGCTACCAGTCATACCCTAAAGAAGGAGGACAAAAAAGGCACAGAGCACGTAAAAACAGATTACCACAGGAAATCACAGGTGTAAAGACAAAGCAACCTCCGATGCTTCACAGAGCTTGAGACGAGAGATACTGATGAAGATGATTAATCTTCGATATTGATTGAGATGATTAATCTTCGATTACCACAGAGAAGGGAAAATCAAGCGGATCTAACCTTAGATCCGGGCAATCCAGGCTCGCCTGGGCGTCCACCCTCACCGGTGGCTCCCTGAGGCCCCAATGGGCCGGGGGCACCACGCTCACCAGGGCCTCCCTATGACACGGAGGGAGAATGAAGGTGAGTCTGCTGATGGCCACAGTATTAGATGTACTATGTCGTTTCTTATGCGGTACAACAAATTTCCTTGTGCGTGATACGTTTTTATTTATAATTGTGTTATTATTATTTCTATTGTACTATTTTTATTGTATTATGTATTATTATTTATTTTTTCTCTTCAAACAAATACTAAACGCCTAAGATAATTTAGACAATTACATCATTTAATTTAACTCTGCGTCTGACTATATGTTGTGCAACATCATGATAAAGTGGTTTATCCTCAGAAAAATAAATAGTTAAGAAAGATAACACAAATATATGCTTATCCACACATAAACATGAACTGAGGTCATGCTGACTCACCTTGCCACCAGCAGGACCATCAGCACCAGGGAACCCACGGTTTCCAGGGGCGCCCTAATTAGACAAAACAAAAAGAGCACGGGCATGTCAAAAACGGGCAGTTAACAATAACAATCAACTAAAACTACCCAGAATCCCCCTGGGAATTAAACATATAGCATATATACGGGTGTCTTCTACTTAGGGACATACAAATTACTGTCTTCGAGTGTGAATTTTCTAGATGGAAGAAAAAAACGACCCCCTTTTCCTGATCTTTGTTAGCGATGTGAACAATCCCTGTCTAATGTTAAGACAAGGTGGATTAGATGACGTACACGCTCTCCGGGAGGTCCACGTGCACCAGCACCACCGGGCTCGCCACGACCACCTCTCTTTCCCTCCTCGCCAGAAGGACCAGCAAGACCCTGGATTCCAACGGGACCCTGGGTAGGAACGGAGAGGAAAAGACTCATCAGACCAGTGATAATCAAACAGACCAGGGATAATTAAACCTAATTACTACAGTAGGTTTACACGGTACTGATAGCACTGTGGTGTATTTCTTAATAGTACGTTCAACGTATGGTTAGACTACGCTCAAACTGTGAGACAAAAAAATAACCTTGAAAACTTACAGGCTCTCCCTTGGTACCAGGCTCTCCCTTAGGTCCGGGGGCACCAGGATCACCCTGTAAGACAAAAAAACAAACAATGAACCAAACCATACATACCTAACCAAAGAATTTCAGTATTATCTTTGCCTTTCACGTTTGAAATGCCTTTCTAGTTCTTTCTTGACAAAAAAAAAACATACAGTTTTAAGTGTTGCTGCTACTCACATTGTTACCCTTGGGACCAGGAGCACCTCCACCACCTTGGGCTCCAGCGGGTCCACGAGCACCAGGGAAGCCAGGGGCACCAGCAATACCAGCAGAACCCTGGTGAGTCACAGAGGAGGGAAGGACGCACCAGTTAATGCGATGTTTACGTTCGGAAGCTCACACTAGGTTATTAAAAAAAAAAAATAAGTAATTGATGTCTTAGATACTCACAGGGTGACCCTTGGCACCAGCACCACCATCACTTCCGGGGTTACCCTGTTGAGAAGGTTGTTTTTAAGAATGTCGTTTAAATAATTAACCGTTAACAACTGCGAGTATAAGGACACGCACAAAGATTGAACGGAAAAAGGAATGATTAAACGGCTCAAAACCGTATGCTTTCAAAAGATAAGTGTTGACAGACTCACGGCTGGACCGGCGGAACCAGCAGGGCCAGGGTTTCCAGGCTCTCCTCGAGATCCTTGGGGTCCCTCGTTACCACGGCCTCCCTGTGGGCCAGTCTCTCCCTGGACATGGAGAAAGAAGGCTGCATTCAAATATATGTTCTTCATCTGTACAGTATGTGTGTATGTGTATCTAGAGTGCACTCAGAGAGATCCAGATATGTTACTAACAGTTCATGACTGATGAAGAAACATTTGAAAGTCCCAATTAATCATGTTGCTGTATTTACACTTTGTGCATTAACCTGTAAACATTAACTTGTAAATGCGAACAGCCAGACTGATTACATAACAGTCATAGCATAACAATCATTCCTAAGAGATTATTGAGTCAGTTTCAGATCTGTAGTACTACAGTATTGCAGTATTTGGTTCCCTTTCAACTATCATTGAGAAATTGCCTGCTGCATGCAAACTGTGTGAAATAACTCAAATAAGACTTATTAATTAGCCTTTGCATCAATCTTCAAAAATGTCTCACAATGAACAATGTTTAACAATGTTTTCTGAAACGGCAGGTTGCAATTGCAGGGCTACTACCAGGTTTGATGTGTGCTGTGCTTGTCACGATAATGTCTGTCGGAACTACAACTTTTCAGGACCACTGGAAGGGACAGCAGAGGCAGGGTACCCTCTGCGAGTTACCTATGCCATCTTGTGGCCACAAAGCCTATCTGAGCCTTATGTATTACCGGTGATGATTTACACAGGTGGATGGAGAGGTTTGGACCGGTTTGGACAGACACAAAATCAAGGTTGGGAAGTAAATTTAGTTTTTTTTATGGAATCGACCAGACAGGGGTATTCTACGAAATCAACCAAAGATATAGTAAAAACTGCACCAACGGTGTAACATCTTTAAATCTTGAGTTAGATGGCTATATTACGGACAGTAAAATGTGACAGGTATTAAAATTAAATGAGTGTCGTAAACAGATGGAAACGGTACGGCATCACATTTCTCCATACCATTCTCTATACTCAGTCAATAGAAAACTTTCTGTCTGTACAAGGGAGCATTTAGAGTGGCATTAATGAGCCATATGGGCAGGACAACACACTGACCTTAGCTCCAGCACCACCGGGGAATCCAGGGGGACCAGCAGGGCCAGTGGGTCCCTGAAGAAAATACTTGGTCAGAATACTGGAAGTGTGATACGGTAGGAAGACTAGCGGGAATTACATGATGACTTTTTATATACAAAAGGAAATGATCTTGATCGTTCAGTGTAATACAAAAAGAAAAAAGATATGTAAGCTGTGTGTATGTCGTGTCATTTTGGTAATGTTACAATACTGCCGACGACTCATTCCTTGGTACTTACAGGGGGGCCAGCACCACCGTTGTTGCCATCGTTACCACGAGCACCCTGCAGAGATAAAAACAACAGTTTGAGCTTTTAAATCTGTGGACACCATTTTTGTCTTATGTATGGGAACAAATGCAACTATCAAGTACTATGTTGCTGCGTATTGATCTCTTGAGAGCTGCTGATGCAGTTCAAAGATTAGAAAAGGTGCACAAAAAAGTGCTACTTTGAATCTGTAAAACCCTGGATGTACCGCTTTAATTGGAAAGATATTTTCATTAACGTGACAGCCCTGGTGGTGCAGTTGTACTTACAGATGGGCCAGGGGGTCCGGGGCGGCCTCTCTCACCAGGAAGACCACGAGCACCCTGACGACGAGGAACACACAGGAGTTGGCATAAGGCGTGAGGTATAATTACATCAAGCACATTTTAAGTTAAAATAAATACATTTTTTGTCAGAATATAAAGTCATAATCTCCTGTTTTACGGAGATTTATCAAGTTCTGTTGACTTTTTTGTTCAGTCAATAGTCAAATTCAATTCCCATTACAATGTATGGTTAATTTTAAGGGTCACCAGGGTCAGAAACATACTCACCATGGTACCTGGAGTACCGTTCTCACCAGAGGAACCAGGCTCTCCCTATTAAAAGACAAAGGGATACATATGTTTCTTAGACCACACGAGAAAAACATTGCAACCTTTTTTTTGTTTGTTTGTTTTTACCATAATCCTAAAGGATAAAGATACAAACTATTGAAATCGCATTTTGATTTACTCATTTAAAATTTTCAAAATGTGACAAGGTACACAAATTAGGTAACCAAGGGCGTATAAAGTAAGAAGGATGCAGATTAAAGGCCTTCTTACCTTAGGGCCAGCTGGGCCAGAGTCTCCCTTGGCTCCATCCAGACCGCTGAAACCCTAGTGGAGGAAATCAAACAGCATTGTCAAGATACTCTATTCAAGATACAATATCACAAGATACAATACAAGTATAAGATACAATATCACACTGACTACAAATACACCTGTCGTTCCCCTCAATACTCACTCTGTGTCCCTTGATTCCGGGAAGTCCGGGAGTTCCAGGGAATCCACGAGCACCCTACAAAACAAAGAAAGGAAGCAAGAGGAAAGGCGTTAAAAGGGATCAATACCCCTTACACCAAACATTATAAAATCATATTTTATTACATACAATGTCCTATACTGAATTATGTACTACTCGAATGTGGAATGAGAGTCTACATCATGTGGTCTTTTTGACCTTTGGCCTTTGAACCTGGATAAGGGTGACTCACCTGAGGTCCAGCAGCTCCACGCTCACCGGGGCGACCAGCCTTGCCAGGCTCACCCTGTGGAAGAGACAAGCAGAGGTTATTCCCCTTCCAAACAAAAAAGCCGTCCCCGCTGTCCTGATCATTGGAATCACAAAGAGGGAGTGTGGGGAACGGTAGAGGAATCACTCACATCGTCTCCGTTCTTGCCAGGTGGACCTCCTGGACCGCGAGAACCCATGGGACCCTAGAGAGAAGAAATAATGATCGAAGCATATTTACAAAGGACAGTTATTTGTACTTGAACTTGTACAGGTGTATGCTCCCATGCTTTCATTTGCATCTAATAAATAATGCTATGCTAGATGTAAACCTGTAGACTGTGAAGTGTATTCAGGTTGGCCTCGATAAACAACTGTGCATTTTGTACGTACATCAGTGCATAAGTGTGTGTTATTATGACTGTATGTGTGTCTGTATATGTGTGTGTGTGTGTGTGTGTGTGTGTGTGTGTGTGTGTGTGTGTGTGTGTGTGTGTGTCTGTATAAATATGTGTGTGACATGAAGTCAAAAGTGAATCGTAGTAATCTATAATCAGCAATATGGATTTCATGGAGGGGTTAACACAGTTCTGAAAAATCCATTTGTCCATGGGTATACATGTATGAGGGTGGGGGGTGGGGGGGGGGGGGGGGGCAATACAAAGTGTGCCATGGATAAACAGTGTAATTTCCAACTGTGTATCATTGTGTCACTTCCTACTTTTGAACCAGGATTATAATTGAGGTCTAAAATGTTCATTATTTATTTGCACTCACTGCGGCACCGGGCTCTCCTGGTTCCCCTGCGGGACCATTGAAGCCCTGAGGACCCTAAGACAAGAAAAATGAGACACTAAATCAACAGGCTGATTCACTTCTAAACAATAATATCGTAAGGGGCATGTGGTCTTGGATCCCTGTGTCGGATAAGCAAATACTTACTGAGGAGCCAGGGGGACCAGGGGGGCCACGGGGTCCCATTGGGCCCTGGAGAGAAAGAAAAGACGAGGTTAGAGACAGGTTAGATAAGGCCGCTAAACACATCTTTGAAGACGAGACCAGTTAAGGTACTGCTCTCTTTGCGATCGAAGAAAAGTGCTACGTTAAATAATATTATGTCAAATCCAGAAGATAAACATTTGATAAAAATGTGTATAAAGTATATGTTGCAGTTCGCATAGCGTTGTGGTGCTTTCAGAGGAAGTCTATTTGCAGAGATTGACAAACTCTATCAAACACAAAGGTATGATCAAAAGGAAAAAAGGGCTTAGGTCTGGTTGAAGCAAAGTGAGCTGTTAGTTCGAGTTCTGAACTATTAATCCATGCTAAGCAATCATCTGAAACGTATTTGTCTACATTGGGGCACGTAAGTAGCTTTTGTTGTGTGTGTCTTTCCAAGGTGTTTGACAGTCAGGGTGAAGACCACCTACAGCACCATGTGTGGAGAGAAGGGATGAGCCAACTTACTATTGGGCCGGGAACGGAAGGTCCGCTGGATTTGCCATCACCATATCCGTGGCTCATCTGAGGTCTGAAGTCCTAAAGAAGGAGAGATATTATTATGATTACTTATTACAGACTGATGACCACAGGGAAAGCTAATCACCTTGTTCACAGTAACACAACACACTGCTAGATTAATCTTTTCCTCACAAATTTGTTTCTTAATGCTTGTCATTTAGCTCTACGGCAGAAATAACATTTAACCTGCAATACATGATACAGTACTATTGCTTCCCTCAAGATATTGCTTATATATTTTGAAATTTGCAACTAAGAGATTTATCCATCAAGCTAGATAATATTCACAAAGATGATTAACTAAAGGTATAGAGAGGTGCTACAATCTTATGGTTTGAAGTGCTTATAGCAGCTTTTCTGTTGCTGACCTTTCTGTTTTGGTGCATATGTTTTTCTACACAATACATACACATTTCCTCTAGCATGTCTTTCCATGCCTTGCAGACTAAAAACGAAGGAGCTGTCCAGCACATACCGTTCTGAAGGAGGACACTAACTCCTACCTCTACTTCCAAAATCTCAGTACATTTTCCTTTTTTTTATTTAGTAGAGTGTTGCGTGGAGTTGACTCTACAAACAGAGACAATGACTGCACTCTGTGTGATGGAGTTACTTACTCCTCCAAGGCCAGGGGGTCCAGGGGGGCCTGGGGGTCCAGGAAGGCCGGGCTCTCCATCAAGTCCATCATTACCTGGACGCCCTGGAATACCCTGAAGACAGAAAAAGAAAAAAAAAAAGAAAAAAAAGACACGCTTAGAGTAGGATGGATTGTGTGAAAGTGTCAGTGCCATTTATTCATTTATGTTCGGTATATTCATAAGGGTCATCACAACGTCAGAACTTATTGTTGAAGTAGCATAGATTGGAATGCTGATTCTCCTTATACATTAAATACATATTTATCATTAAATGTAGCCACTCCCAGCCCCTGCTTGTTTATAAGTTATGCTACCTTTGATTCAAAGGTCAAAGGGTCAAAGGTCATTGGGTCAACAATGTTATTGCAGTGTTATTATTGATGCCATGCATCGCACTAGCCAAAATATCAAGTGCATGCTGTAGCTCAATCACTGATAGGCCACATTTCATCCATATAGGATGGAACCTATTCAGAATGGTAGCAAAGGTGTCAAAACGACAGGTAAAAAACTTTACAAATATATACAGCAAACAGGCTTTAGGAGTCTCACAGTTGATCGTTATTTCTGAAAAGTCCTGCCGCAAAAGGCTCTGATTATATTACAGTCAATTAAAAAAGGTTCGAAATCTGGATGAATGCAGAATGCAGTGTCAGAACCCTCACATGGTCACGCTTCTCATTGGGTACCAAAAGGGGACCATTTACAAAACACTTTTTTGCTTAAAAGTAACATCACAAAGGGAAACTGAAGACTTACCGGGTCACCCTTGGGGCCATCATCTCCCTTGGGTCCCTATGAATTGAAAAACAGTTTGTGTTTTGAGACGTTTGAGATTTAGCCTTGATGTAGTCCTCCCTTTGTAAACTAAACCACAATTTTTGCAAATTATTACTGCCTTTTTCCAATTATTCATATAATAAATTTAAGTGGGAGTTTGGTTTCTAATGAAATCATGGCAATATTTTATGAAATACCAATCCTTTTGAAGCTGATGACGCATTAGATTGGCAACAGACCTGTACAGTATGGCAACGATTTGCATATAACCAAATCAACACACACACACACACACACACACACACACACACACACACACACACACACACACACACACACACACACACACACACACACACATACACACACACACACACACACACACACACATACACACACACAAACACACAACTACAAATTCTGCATCTTAAAATAAAAAATGTTAATAAATCATATATACCTCAACTGCCTCTCCACCTATAAAATCAACAAAGAACACAGAAGAAAACATGTCAGTTACTACTGAAAAAAGTGTTGTATTGAATAGCTTGGTTGAAAAAAAAGACTAATAAAGATAATAGACCTATCTATAAACAATTGCAGACATTGACTTGTGTATACAGTATGTGGAGGGATTTTAGAAAAGTATGTAGGGTTTAAGGTACTAGAGTGTGTCCAAGGAGGCAAGTATCTACATAGGTCAACTGGTTAAATTAAACTAAATAACATGTCATCACATGTGTGAGTTCATTATTTAGACAATCTCCATAGAGCTGGCGTATAATCCATAATCAGAATCAAAAAAGAATAGCAAGGGTTTAATCCAAGACGATTCTTTGTTGAATTTCTTCAAGAGGTATGTCCAGGCCTGCATAGTAGGCCTCGCCTTTGTCTGGCCAATGGCCAGTGAAGTGACCCAAAGAACGTTAGGGCCAGCTAGTATCACTAGGGGGCGCCAGGATGACATTAAAAGCACATGGCATGTTGAGGTGATGAAGGTAGACTACCGTCTGTTTCAGGGAGGCAAATGGGGCAACATTCGCCGTCGGGAATTTCTGGGTTGGCGCAGTCAGATGTATCCTCACAGATCACTTCGTCACACATTACGGTTCCGCTGTCACACACGCAGATTTGGCAGGGCTCTGGTTTCCATACATCCTTGTCGTTGTACAACTGTCCCTCCAATGTGCAACTACCAAATGGGCCTGCAAAGAATAGAATTGTTAAGAAAATAATTTGTAACCATAACATACCAAAACTTAAAAAATGTGTCGACACTCTTGGTCTATCCTGTAAATTTATGTTGTGAAAATATAAAAAGATAAATAACAGCCTAATTAAAGTGGGGGAAAACCTATAAAAATAACAAATAATGGAAAGACAAAATAAAGAACAATGCCATATGAATTACTCATACTTTAACTTAAAGTATATTGAAAGTTGTTTACAGACCCATGAGCTGTGCATGGAATACCTCAAAGTAAGCACAACCTTAACACAACATGGAGTCTAGGTTCATTGCGCATATTGCCTTATTGTTGTGTTGTTAATTTCAATTTGAAAGAGATTCACATTAAGACTCGGGGCTTCAAGGCCTCAAAGGCTTAGGCCTAGAAGGATAGGCTAATGCGAACTGTTAAAAAAAATTGACTATTTAGTGTTGTTCATGTAGTATTGTTGAACCTATGGCTGAGCCATTTCTTAATTTTTTTTCTTTTTGTCTTCAATAAGTATGTCTAATGGAGGGCCTATTTTAAAGGCCACGTAATGGAGCTAGCAATGAATAAGCTTGATGTGCAATGCAAGGCATGACTCAAAGTAAGGTTTGAAGAAAAGTCTGGAATTGATTTAATGACAGCAGCCAATGAGAATTTCCTTTGGATGGGAGGCAGGAGAGAGAGAGAGAGAGAGAGAGAGAGAGAGAGAGAGAGAGAGAGAGAGAGAGAGAGAGAGAGAGAGAGAGAGCAATGAAGGGGGGGGGGGGGTGTAGAGACACGAGGCTGCATTTGCAGTATCCACCATAGAGTGGCGCTGCGAGTCCATCAAACGATCCTCTAATCCACACGCCCTTTCTGTCTACATAATTGATGTCTAGACAATTATAAAGATTACGTCAGGGTTGAGCTATTTTCTCATAAAATAACTGGATTGTTGCAAAAGTGTCAAAAGACCCTTGTGGGCCTTGTCATCTTATTTTAAATTAAGGATGCTTGTCCTACGACCCCCCCCACCACCGATCGATAAAAAGAACCTATAGTGTTCTGAAACCTATCAGCAATTAAAATATTTTTAATGTGTTTGCATTTGTCTTCTGCTTCAACCCCAATTTACTTGGATGCGCATTTTAAGTTCTCCAGCTGTTGGAATCTTTCCCTTGCCCCAGGACATGGAATTGCGCTTGAACGGGGACACACTGGGACTTGCACGCCAGTGATCAGATAAAGACTTGTACACGAGTAGACACGTTTAATCCATGTTCGATAGAATGATGCCTATCTAGTGTCAGATCTCCTAGAGCATCAAATTAGTCAGACCTAAACACTGATTTTATATTCTTTGTCTGCCATTTCAAGTACGGTGTCCCCCAACGTAGGTATCACTAGATCAATTCCAAACAAAATACAACACGATTGCGTAGCATCCTTGTGCATCCAGGTACCAATGGGTGCCACGGTGCCACAGCAACTCTCACGGCCTACTCAAAGCAGTCGAAAGAAATACTCACTGTCATCCTCGCCTTGACCTCTCGCCAAAAGCGCTGTTGCGCTGAGCAACAGCGCTAACCGAATATCCACAAAGCTGAACATGTCTAAATGTTAGACATGTAGACTCTTTGAGGCAAGGGGAATCCTAATTTTCCTCAGACTCCACTCATATAAGGAAGGGTCTGGTCTGTGTAACTCCAATACAGACCCAAGCAGAAACTCCCAACTGCCTAAACAAATGAGTATGGTTGGCTTTTATACGCCAAAACTTTTGGGGAGGTCCTGAGCACACCAGAACACTACATGTTCAAGTCTGGATCCCTCCTTTACCCTTATGAGGGGCCGTCTTAAAACATGTCAAGCAAGTTCATCATTAAGGCAAAATCTGCATGTACTAACGTTAGGGTTCTGTTCTGCTTCATTCGAATTTTACCATCATCCAGATTTGTATCGAAAGAATACTTGTTCAAAGTTTTTTTCGGAATAACCTGCGTCTTTTATATTTTTCTACTGGATCTGTCAGAAATATATTTTTCCTATCTTATTTCGATCTCGGAAGTCCATGCATATTGCGTTGATTTTACGGCTTTTGATTGCAAGTCATTCAAATACAATAGCCTAATTGAATACGATATAGTACTTTTCCACTGTTGAGTAATAGTTAGAAGCCTATAGTCTTAAAGTGATATAAATTATGCTTGGTTGCTTACAAGGCCTGCTTTGTAGTTGCTAGAAAATTGTTTTAATATGACATATACATAATAATATTGTATGTCCCACTTAATCATGTTCGTTTAGAGTAGTGGAATATGTATTTGATTTATGTAGCCTGAATTACAGTTTGGACTGGAGTAGGCAGTAGGCTACATGTCTTTTAGACTTTCCAACATGCTTCAAATCGTTATAGAATCATTTTGCGTTTTATTTTAAACGTAATCATATCTTTACTATAAATAGGAATGTAAAATGTATATGTTCATGTTATAATACATTATTTGTCAGCAGAGTCATTTGAACATCACTCAGAGCTTTCATTTTTACTGTTGGTAAAAGTTGGTGGCCTAAGATAATACTATCCTGAGCAATCCCTAAATGTAAGGTACTGAAATTACATGCATAATCCACCTTCTCCAACTCTTTTTTGGACCTTCAATGTGTAGCATGACACTGAAACAGAGAGAGAGAGAGAGAGAGAGAGAGAGAGAGAGAGAGAGAGAGAGAGAGAGAGAGAGAGAAAGAGAGAGAGAGAGAATTGGCGGTATCACAAAGCACTCTGTTTGCACTATGGACACGTTGCAGCTTTGACAACCATGGCCCTGTTTGACCCCTCCATATTTTTTTTGTCTCTCATGTGTTGTTCCACATTATGACACAAAGCAAGAAAAAGCCTGCCATTGGTTGCCTAAATAATTTGAGTAAAGCAAAATGAACAATTATATGTTCAGTCAATCCTGAGATAAATTGCAAAGTTTCCAGACAGAAGCCAGATTGATTTTTAGAGGCATACGTGTATTGGTATCTCCTTCTAGACCGCAGAAGCCCAGACTCCTGTCCTTCCTGTTCATGGCCTTAACCTGATGTAATACCTCCGTACCACATTGAACAATCAAACCCCCAAAAATATGACACCTACAAGCCCAAATGCGTTTTTATGTAAGGTCTCGGTTCCTAAGTGATTGAAGTTTACAAAAAGTATATGATGTCTATTTGTCTTAGCCATAATAATTCTACACTGCTGCGAAACTCAATTAGCTTAATCAAATCTGTTCTGAATCACTCGCCTCTGGCTACAGGTCCCATATCTAATAGGATGATTTTAGGTTCCATAGTTTTGCTAGGTGTAGCAGGACGTATTCTTACCCCTGACATTCTGCGACTCTGTTAATTTACAACCAGATACAGGAATAAAAGTTATTGGGTTCTTGTCCAGATCAATATGCTCAGATCTGTGTATTTGACCAATAATATAAGAAATGAAAATGTGGCGCCCAAATTCATTTTTATCCAAACTTTAAGTTGACAAACAGGTTGCACTATAGTCCTATACTTTCATTGCCCATTCTTTTTGAAGCTTCAAATATACTAAGCAAGAACAATTGATATTTCTTATCTATGTGTACATGTAATTGATCTTTCAATTTCAATCTTTCAAATGATGTAAAATATATGAATCTGTGTCCAATACGCCATTTTGTCTGAGCATTTTGCATGTGCTTCCTTGGGTAAAACTAGGTGGAAGCTCTCATGAAGGGGTTTAAATAGAACCAGTAATTTTCTGCTGTTTGTGTTGGAGGCAAGCTGTTGCAGATCTATATTTCTGTGGTCCATCCCATAGAGTTGAGTCTGGCGGTTTGGGTGGAAGCATAGTGAATAAGAGTATGGTGTTTTAACAGTTTAGTTCCCCTCCATGCAGTTAGGGTCAAGACTTTTCTAACAGGATATATGAAGAAAACTATTTGTAACTGCCAAGGGCATGTCTCAAAGCCATTTCATTGAACAGAAAGTCCACTCTGTTGAAGAAACATAGGGATAAAGGCATTTACAGCATTCCCAGCTCAGACTTTTCAGGTGCAGCAGAAGCTGAATTTGTTGTGTCGGAAACGGAAGAGTTGAATAACAGAGTGATCTCTGAAATTTTTAATCAAACCAAAGTGTCCTAAAATGGAATCAAGGAAGGGTCCATGTCAAGTTTCAGATGACTTTCTTACCTGTTATTGACGTCATTGTGACTTTCTCAGTAATGAGACCTAGCAAAGCCCACTCCCTGTCCCCTAAAACAGTTATAAAACAGAAGCGGAGTGTTTGAAGTTTGTGGGGACCGTATGCTTTCTAAAAGCCCATCGTGGGCACTGAGAATAGGTGAAGTAGAGGAATGGACAGAAAGATGGCAGTAACGATCATTAAGAACCTGCCATTGAGTTACTTTATACGTGTAGGAAAAGAGCCTGTCACGAATACATTGAGGCCTCAAGATAATTCTGTGAAGGAATGGTCCAAGTTTAACCAATTCTAGGTTCAGCTTTATTTAGAGCTGAATTTGTTTAATCAGCTGAGATAAACCACTCAAGTTGGTAGTTTTGATAAGATGGATGTATTTTTTTATGTATTCAATAAAAAAACGAATTTAACCGTACCTGCTGTGCTCTCAGAATAAACTCTTCTAACTACTATGTTTAAGGATAACAATAACATACTGGAGTAGATATATACGTATTTTCAAATGTGTTTTTGGGAGAGCTAGTGTACGTTGCAGAGGGGCTGGCACAGCCTATGAGGTCCAAAGCCGTACATTCCCCAGCCAGCAAGCTTCTGAGACACTGAGCATTTCCCTGGCCTCGTCCACGTGTTTCTACTTGCAAGAGATTGAGTTTATGCTAGGCTCTCTCCAAAGGCTTGCGATGCTACAAGCTATCTGGCTCCTTCAGTCATGGCTGGACCAATCAATTTACTTCATGTGAGTGAAAGTTCACAGGCACAAACCACGTTCGTCCCAGATCACTTACTTGACAAAAAAAATGAGTGACTATTACCATTATTACTTTACCATGATGCTCTTTTGTCAATTACAGTTGTACTTTGACATTGGAGACCCCAGTGTCTTGTAAATACTGATTACATGCAGGCCTTTCACACTCCTTTCCAACAGTCCCCCCAATTGTAATCCTCACCCTTCCAGACAAATTATAGGGCAGGATGTCAAAAATTGTGTTTTGCAATATAATCAGTCGGAAATTAAACCTTCAATGTCTGTTATCAAGTAAAACAAAACTTACTGTGATCATATTACGTGTAAACATATCAACAAGAGGATACTGGCTTGTACCTGCTTTTGTATTTGTGATAAGAGAATAAAAACAGTTGTGAATGTTAGCCAGTGTCCATGATCTCTAGACAACTAATACCATGATGTGGCCTTATTACTTTCTACAATCTCTACACATTCCCAAATCTCCATATGAAGGCACAATGCAACAGTTTTAGTAATTTGAAACTTTATGATGCATAATACCTAACCGCACTACGGGCAAATAGGAAATTTGTCTGATAATCTAAAACAGTAATAATCTCATATTATATATACACATACATACATACAAATATATATATATATATGTACCATATACTGTATATACAGTATATACACAGTATATATATATATATATATATATATATATATATATATATATATATATATATATATATATATATATATATATATATATATATATATATATATATATATATATATATATATACAGTATATATAATACATCTAAATATATATAGAAAGCTGTAGCTGACATGGACCCTTCCTTAATCATGGACACTTCCTTACTATATATATATGTATAATTGTATGTGGTCTACCCCTGGCTGGCTAGAAAAGTATGAAGGTTACGAGAATAGGAGCAACCTTATTGCATAAATGTATCATTTGATTCACTTGTGCTCAAGCAATTTCCAATGTGAGAAACATATACCATTATATATTGACCATTCATTCAGACAGCTGTGGGTCTTGCCTATACCCCACCCCACCGCAACACAAACTTATTAACATGGGACCTCTCCCCAAGCACACACACACACACACACACACACACACACACACACACACACACACACACACACACACACACACACACACACACACACACACACACACACACACACACACACACACACACACCAGAAGCATATGACTGATGTAAATGCACTGCCAGCATGTCTCCCCCTATCCCCAAAATGAAAATCAACCTTGCAGCTCTGTCAAAGACTTTCTGAAGTTTGTTCAAGGCAACAATATAAATTCATACAGAAAAAGGACACAGACATGAATGGGCTGAGGCTCAATTACAGGGTGGATGCTATTTAGCCTAGCGCTAGTTGTTTGGGTAGTGAAGTTCTTTGTGGACTGTAATCATCTCCTAATGCCATGGTTTCCCCACTGTCTCTAGACAGACTCGCCTGTCATTTCCATGCGAAGTTTCTGCTACAGTGGTGAATGAAATGTTGAAATGTTATTGTATCATAATATAAAGAATATACCTCGGGTGCAGACATTCACAGCAATAAATTGGCATGTACTGGGCGCTGGGAGTATGCCGCAAAAGGCAACTGCAGTTGTTTTCCCACGTCACCTGAACTGTGCTGTAGACTGTGATGTATTATACTGCCTATACTGTAGATTGTACTGTAGACTATATTTGTGCTGCAACAAATTCAAGTATCTTCTATTTACTTTACTTAAATCAAAGAATTTCATCAATCAATGGAATCAAGGTGAAAGCGTATTAACTTGCGTATTTTCCGTCATTACAACCACCCCCTATGGCATTATACCTCCCTTTCCGGGCAATCCAGGAAAAAAGGGAGAGATGAAAGCTTTAAAACGTTTGACCTCAGGTTTTTCAAACTGCCTTAAAAATGACTGTGGATGTTCAAACTGGTATTTTGATTTTAAAATGTTGAATTACTATGCACACTTTGGGATTCATTGTGAGATATACTTTGATGTATTGATCCTGTAAAGAGTCAACAGGCATTGCTAAACCTCTTGAATGTTTTCAGTTGAGGATTGAATGTAGCTTTTCCTCCCTCTTGGTTACTGGTCTGGTTTTCTTCCCCTCTCTAAAAAGAGGCTCCTCTCAGAAGAGCCAGCCCCCTTTATTCCTATTTCCCATTTCCTTTCCTCCCCATCTGCTCTCCTGACTCCCGTCCTTCCACTCCCCCTCCGGTGCAGACACTCAGATTCAGACAGAAAGTGGATGGAAAATATGACTGAATTCTTTCCTGACTTCAGATAATGTGCAAGACTGCTGGCAGGAATGACCCAACTAAACACAGGGAAATACAGAAAGGGAGATCTTACCAGACTAGACATTTTTCCTGGGCAGTTGGACTTCAGTACAACATCAATCATCTTTTACCTATAGATCTTATACTATTTGTGGTTCCTCCATTGTACAGTACCAATCATTTATCCTTTGATAAGATCTGTTGGGATGTACCTTTTAAGCTGCTCTCTTAGGGCTTGTGAACATGTGATGATTGACCTAACTATAATCATTGATACATGTGAGCTATAAACAACATCCCCAAAACAGTCCAATGTATGGATACAGACACAGTAATGAGTTTTAGACACAAAAGAAAAGATGGCGTAGAATGTCTGTCTGTTGTTGTGACTTTCCAAAGAATATATAAAACACATACTTTTCACCCTCTACCTAATGTTGGCAGGATGCATTGTAGCACAACTCCAGCACCGCCAAGACAAAACCTAAGGAGCCTCATAGCTCATCTAGGAGTCATATTTCCCACCCACAAAAAGCCAAGGGAGAGACTTTTGTGAAGGTGAGGTCGTACAAATCTGGAATGGAACATTCTGAGGAAGAAAGGAAAAGATGAGACAAACTGTAATCTACAATATGGCCGACCCAAGGAAACTCTGTTGTACGAAGGCTATTTTTTTTCCACTATAGATAACAATTCACGTGTTCTATGTTCTATGTGGACATGCTCTGGCACTGAGAGGGGTGTTAAAGATTTTCAGAACTGCGCAGAGGAACTTGAACCATGTGTCTGATCGTCTCCGAACACAATTACCAGTTGACCTGGCGGGCTGATCATGGCGGTTTTGCTGCCCAGTGTAACATCTGGGAAAGAGAGTCTTCATGCTCTTTCAAACGCTGCTCACTCCCAGCCCAGTCCTTTTATCTCTGGTTTGCCCTGAGTTGCCACACATCATCTTTATGGATTCTGTTTTTTTCTATATTTAAACATTAAGTCAGTTTAAAATGCTAAAAAGGCTAGAGATACCTAATGTCCGTTTCTCATTTTGCTTATCTTTAGTCAAGAAATATACTATTTATTTGGGTATTGGTGTATTTTGACTTTGTTGGTATTAATGTTTTTCCATGTAGAAAAATAATACGTTCCAAAAAGTTTAAAGTCTGACATTTTCCCCCCTTAACTGAGTAGAGCTTTAAGTTTGCGGCAAAACGGACAATTTGAGTAGTATGGGAAAATGATGGGGGTGGGGGCTGAACTTTGAGATTCGTCTGGAAATGTCATTGCTTCATCTCAGGCTGCCTGACGCCCCACTGCAAGCACTCATGAATACTGTACCAGGTCTGGAGAGATGTTCACAGACAAAGAGAAAGGGAAAATAGGAGGTACAGCACACGCAAGAAAAAGGAACAAAAGTATAGAGGGAGAGAAAGAGAGAAAAGGTGGGGGAAAACCTCAACTCGAGGCAGCGTGGAATGAAACTGGAGAAGCCTGGTGGAAAAAATGCCCATCTTGAGGATGACTCAAGCTCTCCTCCTAGCCACTAATGCAAGAATGAGGGACCCACTCCTTTTAACATTGTTACACGTACTATTCTTTAATGGAAAGGGTATTTGGAATGTGAACTTCACCAAATTGTACGGACAGTGATAAGTTCACAACTCTACTGTTTTGTAAAGCTTGACACGATGCAGGCATTGTTGTAAAAAGGAGTGTTTCTAGCTGCTCAAAGAACATGATAAGTGCCTAGAGAAGGTCCAAAAACAATAACCCTGCAGTTGAAACGCAGATTATTGTAGAGTGCGCTTTCTCTCTGTTTGCTTTCCATTTAAAGTTTCCCAGTCGCACAGCAGGAAGATCCATCACTCTCTCTGGTGGCAGAACAGACCGGTCTGCCATTGTACCTATTCTCGTTCTTTAGAGAGAGGGAGTCTACTACCTAGGATGCCAAAGTCACAGGGAAGTTGCTGACTTCCTAAATTTGACCAACTCTGCCTTTCTAATTTAGCATAATATTAAATATAATATTGGAAATGGACTAACTAACTAACTACAAACTTACTAACTAACTAACTAACTAACTAACTAACTAACTAACTAACTAACTAACTAACTAACTAACTAACTAACTAACTAACTAACTAACTAACTTCTGTAAAAGCTTGCACACATTTGAAATATGAAACTGGAGATGCAAAAAGACAGACACACATCTTCGTTGAGTCATACGTTTATGAGAAAGAAGCAAAGGCCACAAACCGCTTGTGCTTTTGAATGCCTAGGTATTCACAGTAGTACACTGTGTGTTGGCAGGTAGGAAAGTATGATTGGAAACGTGGGCTCAGCCATTGGAGGTGGCAGTGCATCACCTGCTCTGGTGGTGGTACCTCTCCATTCTTCCAGAAGGCAAAAGGTGAAAAAAAAAGAGTCTTTCCTGACTTCCTGCCGACGTTGTTTATCCAAGGCCCCTCAGTCCCAGAGCTTTACACATTACATCAGCATGCGGCAGTGAGGGCTGAAAGCCTGCCCTTTGCCTGAGATCTACTATTAGTATTCCCTCATCAGCCAGAGAGGAAAAGTCCGGAATGATACTAACGTGCTGAGGTAAGTGAGGGGTTCGAGATAATGTGAGTTTTATTCGGGTGTAATAGTGAATTTTAGGTAAAAGTTAGGTAAACAAAATGTAAAAAAGTGTTTTATGTAACAGTTTTCTTTCTATACACACCATTCAAATGTATCAGAAAGCTGCACTGAGCACTGGCCGTTTTCGGTCCACTAACATAAAAAAAATGTAAAACGTGGGCCTGAATGAACCCAGCCATATCACTGAAAACTCAAGTTGACGCGACAGTTCAGATGCCATGTCAGGGTGTTGACACAGTTGCCGTGCAGCTACCGCCGTGCTACCACCCAGCGAGCGGAAGTGACGGGTTACTGCAGACAACCAGATAGGAGAGACGCGGGTGGGAGGAGGTGGGAGGAAGGAGGGGCTGTGGTGGGCAACAGAGAAAACAGCAGCAGAAACTACAGAGCATGTGGAGCACATCCTCGCCACGCACATCTTGCAGTCCAGGCCGAGGAGGGCTAGCGGACTGACTCAGAAGGAGAGGAGAAGAAAAAAGTGACCTCAATGGAAAAGAATGCGGCGCGGTCGATTCTCCCTCCCCTAACATCCCAACTTGGGCTATGTGTGTTGTCTGAACCCACTGTTTAGTGGAAGAGTGTGGAGGACTTCGGCCGTTTAAATGGCAACCGTCCTTCTCTTTCTCCCTCCCTCTTTTCATATTTTCCCCTTTAGCTGGACGGATGTGTGTTAAGTGGCCACGTTTGAATACTCTTCTTTTTCTCATCCTCATTGTTGTTCTCACTCAGTAAATAGATGCTTGTAAAAAGTAAACCTCCGCTGGAATAGTTTCTTGATAATGCATGCAAGAAGAATGAGTGGACTTGACATGAGATCCTCGTAAGAGAGAAATACACAGTTAAATTGACCAGCAAAAAGTGCGATGCCCTTTCAATTCATTTTGATTCCACAGCACCACTGGCGCTTCCTTTACAGACAACCTCCCTGACACTGGCCGATAATCCCTAGACCTATACTACAACAAACCCTTCCTTTGGAGGGTTCCATGATCAGCTATGGTAAACTGTGTCAGTGGAAAGGAAAGCATTTAGATTTCCTGGTACCGGCCACATTCTTTTAAGTAGACCGAAGGAACAAGATTTACGCTTTTCTCCTGTCAACCTGGAGACATAGTGTTAACAGCTTTCAGATGCTGGTTGGAGCGCATTGGAGATGGAAGGCTATTTGATCCAATTGTGTTCCTTCAATGATTGTTGATGTTAACGTGTTAGAAAATGTTTTCTTGTTGTTGACTTGTTGAAGCACTTGTGTGACTCCTACTTTTAAAAAACATTAAATTCTATTGCATAATTCTGAAACTCTCATGTTATTATTCATCAACGAATCTATGCAATTATGCAAATTATTCACATAAGATTTCAAACAGATTCCAACTTTCTCTAAAGTGATAGACTTGCATGGTGTGGCTGAAGGCGTAACTATGGTGACAGGCCCAGGTGTTGCATTGTGAATTATGCTGCATGTACGCCCCCCATGTCAACTGGAATTGCACATCAGGAAAGGTATATGGTCCCCTTTCTCTTTCTGAAGTATGCAATGACAGCTGCAATGGTTGGTACAAAATGTGCTTCATCTCTATGCTGTCGGCTTTTTGGCTAATTAACCGCTTATTACAAAGTAATGTCATAGATTTACCTGCACTCTCCTTGAAAATTGCCGTTGTTATAGTGTTCAAGATGGACTTTACTGACAAGTTGTGTCATGTCCTTCTCACACTTCATCTGTGACGGTTTAGGCTAAGACCATGCCCACTTAACTGTATATTCTATATCAAAAGGAACAGGATTTTTTTCTCCACATTTGCAAACTTATATTCAATTGATAGACACTTGGAGTATGGCACCCAAGTGAGCGCGTAGAACTGAATTCATGTTTTTTATTTCCCATTTTTTTTACCATTCCCCCCAAAAAACATCTCAAGTATTTTTCTGTTGCTTTGTTGCCTCCTGCAATTCTGCACTTAACAGCAACCCTTAAAATGTCTCATAAAGGAAGAATGGTCACTCGTTTGACTCCATACTCTTCTGGGATGGTCTTGCCTCAGTTTTACAAGGAATTATGTGACTGACTAAGCTGCCCCAGTAGCTTAAAGTTGGAAGGAAGATGCAGATGAACACGTTTACATTCAGCCATCACACTTTTAGTTTCCCTTCAAACCGTTGACATACAGTAAGTCTGTTGCTTAAACCGTAGCCAAAACCCACAAAAAAATATGAATTGTTTCTTAACAGTTAAATACCAAAATACCGACAATAAGGAAGGAATGAAGCCCAAAACGAGTAACTTAAGGAGAAGTGAATAGAATAGAATCAGAATAGAGTCTGACAATGGAACTGTAGACTCCCATCGCCTCTGACTCAGCACAGAGAGGACTTTCAATATAGTGTCCTTAAAATAAATCCCAAATTAAAGGGTTTCTAGATGAAGAAAAAAGGCATAGGCTTGGTTCTTGGCCCGAAACGGATTGCTGCGTTGGAGTTCCTCTCTGTCTCCTATTATTCCTGGTCTCCTGCCAGGTAAAGCCGAGAGGGAGGCTGAGATCTTGGTGTGTCTCCCTCCCTCTCTGTCTGATCTGGCCAGTGTTTGAACAGAGATTTGGATGACAGAGTTAAGTTCAGAAACTTTGGGAGGTGCAATTCTTTTCTTGTTCAAAAGACAGCCATTTTGTGACATGTATGTTTAGACAGGTTAGTTATGCCTTATATTTATCATTTTAAACATAAATGTTACTGAGGCATGTGTAATAATGTTCTATATACACACATTTACTTGGAAGCATTATGTTTGTGCATCAGAACACATATTTGTAGATAGACTGGATAGACTAATCAGAACAGATCAGGAAATCACCGTCGTCCTGAATTCCAGTTGGTTCTTGTCCAAACGTACTGTAAATGTTGTTAACATCAATGTCAAAGAAAAAAAAAGTGTATCTCAAAAAAAGGTTACCATTGACAATGATCTAAACACCACCTCTTTTATTTGCTATCACCATAATGCCAAAACAGTTACAGATGTATAACAGGTAAGGGTATTGCCTCCTGAGGTAGGACATTTGCAAACCCTTAGGGTTTTCACTGGGAAGGATCCTGCCATTGCCCTAATTTCTTTTCCATCCTCTCAAGATGAACCTTGCAAGATGTGTTCATTGGCTGTGCTCACAGAAATGTTAGTGTGACAAAACCAGATGTGTGTTGGACTGCGGTACTGCAACCTGAGCGAACATTGTGACAGAAGAAGCCAAGAAGAACTATCAACATGGAGGCTGAAATATTTCAGGTAGAGCTGCCTCTTACAATTTGTTAAGTTAATCTAAAGCCACATTTAAATATTGTAACCATGAGATACATGTTTCCAATTTGTATAGTTTAAACTTTGAACTAAAAACAAGACTATAAACCTTTCTATAAAAGGGAATATGCCTAGACTATATGCATGAACTTACATAAAAAAATATCTTAAACAACATTGGATTAAAAGCATCATACGAACAAAATCAACTGAGTCATGTCAACTACATGCACTTGACTCAAACCAGGTGAGAGGAAGCTAGTTGGTTTCATATGTGCCAAGGTCACCAACATTATGTGAAAGGGAACGAACGAGTGTCTTTACAACCTGAGCCTGAAGTGCTTTTGCTGGTTGCCCAGGAGATCAAACCTACCTAAAGGGCTAAGTTCTCCAGCGATAGGCCTCCATAAACTCGCTCCTGTTAATGGGCAGCATATGGCAGGTGGCCTATGCCGGGAGTGTTTTCTTTTAAAACACTTACAAAGTCCATTTTGTCCATTCATCAAAACTTAAAGATAGCTTTTTATAACACGCTGAAACACAAAATGACTTACTGCTGATGGACATTTACAATGCACATGGTAGTTTGATGTACAATAATAATCATATTGAACTCTATACATCATGGTATGCTGTGACTGTAGAATTTAGAGTGAAAGCTAACTTCAGCATACCCCTGGAAATCAGATTATTGTTCATTTAAAAAAATGATATCACTGGGTAAACTGTGGACGATCCAGTGAAGCCACGTGGTTAAATAGATGTAAAAGGGCTTGAAGAAAAAAATTATGAAAACTGTTCATGATCAAGACAAAGAGGAAAAGAGAGTGAGACACAGATGGAAAGACAGAGCCTTAATCCAATCCCCAAGCGCCATGGTGTCAAAAGAACTGCAACAAGACGAGACACCCCCTGTTGGTGAACATGAGGAAAACAACTCCGCTCTCGTTGGTCGGGGGGAGGGGTGTGTGTGTGTGTGTGTGTGTGGGGGGGGGGGGGTATAGTCAGCTGGAGACAGGATCAGGACTGTTCACTCTCTCTTGAGTCATAAGGTGTCTCACGTCTATTGTGGTTGTCCATTCGCCAGACACCACCTCATGTGTGGCCATGGAAGAAATTAAGAAGAGGGTGAGGATTGGTTGTCTGGTAATTGTGAGTGGTCCTCTAGCTAAAACCTAATTACTCCATGGCCATTGATTTCCAATACTTCACTTACTTAGTTGTCTTTTTGGACACAGCATTCATTTTAGTTCATCTGTCTACGGTCAGGGAGTGCATAGGTCACTTTCCCCTACATAACCAGACAGCAGGAGCCACTGCAAATATCCCTCTGCTCTGGACCAGCCAACATCTTCAACATTTCAGCTGGGAAACAGAGTTCTCAGAACTCAAGAAGAGGCAACAAGCTGCCATGTTGGTTACAGAGGCAAAAATGTTTCCACGTCACGTTGAACTGAAAAGAAGAAGAAGAAGAAGAAGAAGAAGAACAGAAACAGAGGCGGGTCACTTTTTTTTTTATTTAAGAATGGGCTGGGTGAATTCAAGCAAGTCTTCTTATTGGCTGAGAGTTGTTGCCCATATTTAGATGAGCAGTTTTTCTGCCTGGCCTGCGTTTGACTGGATTTATGGAACGGAGTGCAAGCCGTCTGTTTCCTTTTCTCCACATCACATCATGGAAACTTGCTGAGCGTTGAGCTCCTCCGCTGGTTCCCCTGGCCACCTTGCTCCGCCATTTTTAATCTCTCCTCCTTTTGGTTGGCAAAAAAGGATGGTAGTAAAGTGTGTTAAGTTGAAAACAGCAATTTGTCATTTTGATGTTTATTATTAATGCAATCGATCGCCTGACTCGGATGGCAATATTGCAAATAAAAATAAGACCATGAAAATAGAAATGAGATCAAGCTGATAGCTAAGTTCTGTCTGTACTGCAGCTTGTAATTCTCCAAAGGAAAGTACAGAAAGTACCGCCCTAATCAATCCCATCCGCAGATGAAATCAATGACATCAGAAAGAAGTGCTCTACAGTACAGAAAACATTGTTTCGGATATATATATATATATATACTGCATATATGTATTTTTTTTTCTTGGTGCGCAACGTAAAACACATGCTGTACGTTGATCCACTGTTAATGTTCTGCATGCAATGGGGAACAGCAAAAGAGACCTTATCTTTTGGAGCATTTGCATGACACATGAACAGCTACTTTTCATTTCCCAGGCTGCCACATCAACAGAGGGAGTTTGCCTGGCGAGGCACTAAAGTGAAAAAAAAACAATGTCCTTGGTTCGAACCAGAAAAAAAAAGACAAGAGAAGGGATGGGCCATGTGCACTCACACATCTTGAGTTGACATGGAGATGCTGGATTAATTCCATTCTGGCCTCTCTAACCCCTTTAAGGTATGTTACAGGTAACACACTTTTGACCCTCTCGTGATTTTTGATCAAACCAATCATAGGCAATGCAACTTTGTTATTTATTCTGTTTTATTCTGTTGCTAGGCCTATGACTACACACTGCATTATTATTTATTTAAAGGTCCTTCCCTCCTCTAACATTCCTCTTTATCTCTTGGAGTCATTTTGTTTGGTTAAACTGAGCTAACATTAATCTTATACTACAAGTGAAGAGGCAAAAGACAAAAAAGAAAAATTATTAAACTCTTTTCACAAATTGAAAAATGGGTGTTGGTAGGAGAGTTGGGGGTTGCTTCCACATGCTTTGAAAGTCCACTCTAAATAGAAACAAAACATTTTCTTAACTTTTTGAAACCAAATCACAAATGGGATTTATCTCAGAAATAACTTAGACCACCAGGACTCATAGTCAACAATGCCTGAGGCTAGAGTTATCATTAAATTCGGTTGGTATACTTACCTGACAATGACAGTGCCCACCCTGTGATGACACAGGTTTTCCCAGCTTCCTGGTCCCTCATCTATAAGCGTCCCTAATAACTATAATCAAGCAAAGAGCAGACCTTCACTCTGCCAACTATAGTGGTAACTGAAAAAATATGAAAACTTTTATTTGGATCTGCATGTCTGCTGGAATATATGAGAAGATAAAAAAAAAAAAATGAATAAAGTGATAAAAAAGTGATAAAAATCATAGTAGCAGTGAGTCCTCAACTGAGGGCAATAAACATGAGATAAATAAACAAACAGGAGTTCAATTAAAGCAAGCCATAGTTGAGTTGCAGAGCTCTCAGCTGTTGTCCCTATAGTTTGATGAATCCCCGACACCATCTTACTCTCCTGCCTCCGCATGTTGAGACACTGAACAGGCTGCATTCCTCCTGAAAACAGCCTCACTTGAGAGGAGCCATTTTACGAGGTGCCATTAGTAAATATATCCAACGATGCCTTTAATCGTTCTTTACAACAAATAAAGCGTGAAAAGGATAAGAAACAATAGAGTTATTCATGTCTGTGCACAAGAGATATTAAATCTTTTTGGTGTACAGCTTCACATTTTTCTTCCTGGCTAAGAATATAAGCAGGTATTTGGTAAAGAGACAGACATGGTGAGAAAAAACAATTCATTTGCTCTGTTTATTTTTTTCA
Organism: Galaxias olidus; assembly: GCA_026901105.3. Taxonomy (NCBI): domain Eukaryota; kingdom Metazoa; phylum Chordata; class Actinopteri; order Galaxiiformes; family Galaxiidae; genus Galaxias; species Galaxias olidus. The sequence continues at coordinate 70,608 of JAPMUY010002713.1, read as the reverse complement.
CTGAGAGGCTGTCTTCAACACTTTCTCGCTTCCTTTTGACATCATCTTCCCCATCTACCATTCTGTAAACCCATCTGCCTCTCTCTGTCCAACTTTCTCCCTTTTTTTCTCTCTGTAGAATATCCCTTTCTCCAAAACATTTTAATCCTGTCTCTACCTGTCTTTGACATTACTTAAGTTCTTCAATTTAGTAGGCCCCCAGCCATCGTTCCAGCATCACTCAACAGTGGAAGGAAAAAAAAAGTCTCCACCTTTTCCCCACTTACATCCCAGCCCAGTTCAGCCCAGTTCAGCCCATCCCTAGTGTTCTCCATTCTGCGTCTTGCTGGAGAAAAATACTTTGACCAGAGATACTGTATCTTGCACTGTGATATATAAGCGGACTGCATTCTGTTTGTCAAATGTATCATCATTTAGTGTTTTATAGATTGTTCGTATTAATGCTGGCACTGGCAAGGGTTAAGAGTTGTCTAAATGAAAAGTTCTCTTAAAGTCGCTGCAGATTGGCAAGGCAAACAAAAGTACTCTGCAATTATGGTTCCTCTGGCCCTCCTATTTCCATTCCAGGGTTGGCCTTTATTGCGATTTTTGAGCAAGGTCGTGTGTAACTTTTTCCATTCCATTTCCATGAAATTTGATATTCTGCGATCGAAGCGTTTCATCTGACTCTGCTGCGACCCAATATCCGATGACAGCCTAGTCTAGTCACTCCTGGCTAGTGCCTTCAATGCTATATACAGTAACTAGGTATCGCTCAGGCCCCTCGGAGCCAAAAGGTATTGTAATAAACCAAGCAAGGTGAAAGTGACTGAAGGCTGAGAGGAGAAAGAGAGAACATCTCTCTGCTCATTCCAAGACACGAGTTCAATGCCTGCAGCATCTGGATTCACTCAGGCTTCATACGGCTGAGTCCATTTTACTCAGGGGTGCTGGAGTGTGTGACTTCAGCTTAGGAAAAAAAAACAGTTACAGCGAAAAATAGAAACAGAGCTTAGCTTCATTTGCTGGACACGTTTACAGATAATGAATGCAATGCACCTTGTCACTGATATTAATTGTAATCATTTAATGTTGCTCACGATACTTCGTTTAAGAGTAAGACTCCCAAAAATATTCTAATTTTGAAGGAACATTTCTCAAAGCAACATTCCAAGCAAGCACACATGAATGGCAACAGAAAACAATCCAGCATAGGTCTACTGTTGAAATGAATAGCACTCAGTCAGCTGTTTTTAATCAAATATACTTTTTGATCAACTCTTTCCTAATGTTTGTCACAAAGGGAATACAAACATTTTCATGACTCAAAGGTGTATGTTCTGTCTTTGTGTGTGTGTGTGTGTGTGTGTGTTTTAGTTTGATAAAACTAAGTATACTGTTCTTGCTAGATAAATCTTAAGTGACTTTTTTCTCTGTGTTTTGTGTGTCTTGGCTTCAGTACCTCAATGGTAACACAAGCCATGACAGGTAGATACTACTTTTACATTATCCATGGCTGTATTTCAACCAACACTGGATGCTTATCTATTATTTCTGAAAGAAATACATTTAACTTTGTCTACACGGTAATAGCTCCTGATCCTTAAAAACTCTCATAAACTACAAAATTGTTCGCTATCAACATAATTAAAACATCCCTTTCAGAAAGAAAGAAGGAAAGAAAGAAAGAAAGAAAGAAATAAAAAAAGAAAGATTGAGCCGGTTCACTTATTCATGCCTTAGCCTTAGAGGTACACTGTTCCCACATGAGGCAATGTAAGCACCCGGGCTGCTGAAAGACCAGCACATCTGAGTGCGGAAAAGATGAATCACGAGCAGAACACACTGTCAGCCTGACAGGCTTCAGTTCAAACAATAACCCCCTCACTGGTCCAAGCTACCCTTCTGTATCTGTGAAGATCCTCCACATTGACAGAAAGGCAAAAAAAAGAAGCAGCCAGCGGAGTTACAGTGTGACAACGTAGATTTTTACTGTTGACATGAACACCATCTTCTTATTGAAAAAAGGGATGGTATTGTTGATTGAAGTGAAGTTATTTGAAATAAGGACAGTGTCTATGTTGGCGTGTATTTGAGGATGTTGTGTGGAAGGGGTGTAATCTGTGTCAGTCGACGAGGCCACAGTGACAACATGGCCGGGCAGCCTGAAGAGTGTATGCGGTTCGGTTTCCTCTCCAGTCCCAGCGCTGTTGAAAGGCAGCCAGGGAAAACAGCCCTCCCCACTAGGAGAGCTAACTATTACACTTGTTTCAAAGAAGATCAAGACCAGTAAAATCTGTGTCAACCCACTGGAGAGGCAACAGTTGACAGCTCAAACTGTTGGGTCCTGTTTGTTTGTTTGGAAATTTTTCTCTCTAGAGGATTGACACCTTGCCAACAAAAGAATCTTTCTATGTAATTTCTTGTTTAGCCATGTCTATAGTACGCCATGGCTAAGTTAGCTACATGATTATTATTTTCTGATATGTTTTGTACTTTATTTATGGGCAGAAAAATTACGGTAGAGCTTTGATTGCGTTTGAGGGAGTCAAGAAAACTTGGTTGGTATGCATCAGGGAATTGAGTCTGCCACCTTCTGGTCAAATGCTTGAGCTGTTTTGTGTTAGCTAGAAAAATAAATAACGTATGTGCCTTCTGGAGATGAAGACACAGAAACTGACAAATGAAGCACATAGGGCTTAAAACATTGTAGGTGGAATATCACACCGTATTATATAATGGCTTCAGCCTAAGTCAAACGTTCAGCTTAAACTATTAGTGGTGTTATGTGTATGAGAAACACAATTACTAAAACATAGCATACTTTTTTACTTTGGTTCATAATCTTTTGTCAACGCTGAACAAAAAACATCTTGGGGCTTCAAACCGAGTGTTCTGAAATCATCCCCATGTAAGGATGGGTGGCATCCATCAAATGAAAGAGCCCCCTCTAGTGCATTGTCAGTTGCCAACCATCACACACTCGCCAGCCTCGCAAGTGGAACCAGCACGTAAGCACAAGAAACCAGCTCTATGAAGCACAGAGAGCTATGACAAGTTTTGGGTGAATGAGGGGTTACTGAGGGGAAGAGAAGGGGAAGCAGGTTATGGGGTGAGGTGTGTCTCTGTGTGTGGGGGTGGGGGACTCAAACAGTCAAAGGAGCAACATGATACTCTGGATAATGACCAAACCAACTCAGAGAAGGAAGGTCTTTCTTCACATACAGTCTACATGGGTGTGAAAGACAGTCAAGGGATAAAAAGGGAGGGTTATATCCTTTTTCAGACACCTTCATGTTTTGCACAATCCACACACTATCCCTTCAAAGCAAGTGCATTTCCTGAGTCAAGCCAGAGATGGTCGACCTACTTTGATTGACAAATTCATTGTATTTCCACAAAATAGTTGTCTTTTTGTGGATGGGAAGGTTGTGATTAGAATTGTTTTCATTCGGCTGACTGGAAAATGTTTTCCCCTTTGGCACAAATCAGTTTGACTCATAGTGTGCTGTAACTGTACTGAAACTAAAAACACCAAATAGGACTCTCTTCCTCCGTCCTAACTTCTGATTCCTTGATCGATATCTGTAAACTCAGATTAAATGTTAAAGATCAAACGTTTATGCTGCAGTGACACAGTCCAGACGAATAACCCTGTAAATTTCTTAAATCAAATTCTAAGGAAGCGCAAAGCAAAATATTCTATTCTCTATACTGAAAATACTGAAAATACGGTGGAGCTAATATGACTTTTGCATAGAAATGTAGTTTATGTAATCAATAAAACGGACAACCACATAAACCATCAAATATCAGGGTCTGCAATGTGTACACAAACTCACCAGAGTAATTAGTAATGAACAACTGTTTTTGAGTTCGTGGTCTGGCTTGAAAACAAAGTGTTCTGCTTTCACAAGCCTCTTGTTTCCAGCATAATGTATACGCAAATCTGTGCAACAGCCCCACAGGAAATATTAGTAACAGCAGAAGAAGGGAAAGCTTAGGGATGCCAAGATACATTCCACAGATCTGAGTCAGATGTTAGGCTCATGAGAGGAGTCTTTCCTTAAAGACTCATGTGAGGAGTCAATATATGCCTAAAAGAGATGGTGATAATTAGTACTAGTATTATCAGAACTGCATGTTCAGGTTAACTGCTTATTCAGGGTAAGGGGAGTGTCTTCCTATGTTTACTAGAATCTATCAAGTAAACTCATGCAGAATCTATCAAGTAACCTAGCAAGTCATGTATCATTAACGAATGACATAATGACATTAACACATGTGGCTACTAAGTACGTCTATAATTCCAGGCGTCTATTTGGTTTGTACTATGGAGTACAAATTTAGGTTATGGATGGTCAAACATTTCTGTCTCCAAAAATAAGCACCATGATAACGTTCAATGTATTTACTGCCCTGCACTTAATTGGCCATAATGAAAACATGCATAATTAAATTAGCTTCAGAGGTAGCTTGTCAGAATAGCACTGTGACATCTGACTGGATTTCCCTCGCTGTAATGTGTTCCCTGAGCCTGTAAGTGTGCAACAGTTTCTCTTCTTCCTCCTTTTTTCCCCTGGAATGTAAGAGCGGGTGGTGACTGGATTGGTCTCAACCCGGGAACACACACTCACTCTCACACCAGAGGCTCATCTATCCTATGTATTCCACTGATGCAGAACTAACCTAAACCTTAATGGGGAAATGGGTCCTTCTAAACCATATGTGGAGGCAATCAAACAGTGGCTTCGCATCACGCTTTATAGGTAAAGGGCACAAAATGGTTGTACCTCCATTTTCTTTGGAGCTTTCCATACAGCTCAACAGAAAGTGAGCCCTGCTCAGTGGCTTTGTTAAAGGGAGAGCGACATATTTGAACGGAGCAGAAAAAAAAAGAACTGGAGGCCGGTCTGGTTTGGTTTTCCTCCACGCTCCACAGAGAGATGGAGAGTTGTGTGTTTGCTCCGTTTTGTTTTTTACAGATTTATGTCCTCTGGCTGAACTGTGTACACAAACACAAACACACTCAATCTCTCTCTCTCTCTCTCTCTCTCTCTCTCTCTCTCTCTCTCTCTCTCTCTCTCTCTCTCTCTCTCTCTTTCTCACTCTCTCTCTTACACACACACACACAAACACACACACACACACACACACACACACACAGAGTGCAGCAGAACCAAATGGAGGATCTGAAACATGCCCAACCAAATAGAAGTAACGAGGGCTAAACTCAAGATGAGCAAGAAAACTAAGGAGGATCAAGTCGGCGGGATAGGTGTGTCAGTCAGGCAGTTGGCTTTGGGTTCCTGTGACGCTCAAAACTTTGACGACAACTCATTGGTTGACCCCCCACCCCCTCGCTCGCATGTGTTCTCCAGGTTTGTCCAGAGCGCTCCACTCAGACTGGGTCTTCCTCTCGTTGTGGCTGTCTGCTGAGGCCCCTCGAAAGAGGGCTGGGAGATTGGAACCAGCTGTGGATCCTGGCAGGCCTGCAGCCATGGACGGCTGCTCCTCAGTCCCCCCCCCCCTGCCCCCCCCCCCTCCCCCCCCCTGCCTGCCAAGCCAAGCCCCGCTGGGAGGAGGAGCAACATCTGGAAAAGAAAGCTCTGCTGAAAAAAAGGAGGAG